>JAXQQM020083338.1:0-212316 GCA_034641835.2 Pinus albicaulis | reverse complement strand
GTGAAGAAATTTGATCCCTTTGAGCTCATGTTAGATTAGTATTTAAGGTTGATCTATGTTGGTTATTAATAATAACAATAAATTTTTATTGATTTTTTTTTATGGTGCCTCATTCACAATATGTGATCGTTGAATCCATTAGAAAATATGGGCAAATCAACCCCAAGAGAATGAAGGAGAATTGACTTTGTGAACTCCCAATGCGGGAGGTACATAGCAACAAGAAATAGACTATTTGAATTAACCCTGAGGGTTAATAAATTTTTATTGATAAAAAATGAATAAATAATATTTATAAAATGTAAATGAATAATATTTTTATAACAACATCTAAAATAAATTTTAATGTTGTGCATCTTATTTTTTATTTGTTTTATTATTATTTTATATATTAACTTTAAAATGTTTTATTTTTATTAATAAAATATAAAATTGATGAAATAAAATTATAAAACTAAGCAAATTTTAATATTATGTTAAATATAAATTCAAAAATTGAAATTATAAATATATCATTAAATCTTAACAAATTTTGATATCACATTAAATATTAACAAATTTTGATATTGATGTAGTTTCATCTTAGTTTTGGAATTATTAATTATTTTTATAAATGATTGATTTTTTAAAAATCATGATAGGTTAAGATTTAAAATAGAGCTATTTCTATCATAAATAAATGGGAGAGTAGACATTATTTTATACACCTAGAAAACTCATAAGCACTCTATTAAATCCATGTAATAGTAAATATAAATATATCAAATTTTAGCTTACCATAAATACACTATCTTAGCAAATTAACAATTAGTGGAGAGAACAACTCAACTTCACACCAAACTAAAAATTAACTAGTCATTTTCAACTAGATCTAACAACATCCTAAAATATAGAAACAAACTTATGTAAAATACCCAATAACCAATAATAGTAACAATCACACATATGACAAATATGAGTTAATAATTCTAACACTCTCCCTTAACAAGTGCTTGCATACATCTTTGTTAAGTGAGTTCATCATCATCTAGGCCTTTCCAACAAATTCGCCACTATGAATTGAAGAATATTATAATCAAAATCATGTACATGGTTCATTCAACTTCTTAATGAACTTCCCCATAAATTTAAAACAATCATTTTTAAGCGTCTTCCAAAGTTGACAATCAACATGGTCCACTCATAGAGCATCCAATCAAAACATGGCCCACTCCTCCAATATTTTAACAATTCTATAACAAACAAATTTGCACTATATTGAATAAGTTTTTCAAATCATCACGAACACATGGCAAAGGGGTATGCATGCCTTTTAATATTTTAAAGTATAATTCACATACTCCATCTGATAGGGAGACCAAGTACATCCCTTGAAAACAATGCAAAAATATTCCCACAATACTTCACTTAATCACCAACTCTTGACAAGATACATAATTTCATATGTTGCTATAAATGCAAGGTGTAGCCCAAATTTATACATGGTCAAGTCTATTTTCATTCAACACAACTCACAAAATTTACTTTATTTGTTCATGATCATTTAACTTCCACTATTCCCATAAGAACTATCATCAACATCCCTTGGAACAAACTCTAAGAATAACTTCCTATCATATCAAGAACATATATATTGTTCTTGTTGCAATCTCATCATTCCACTTAAAATTTTAGCATGCCATTAACCTTTGAATTCTCTAATGAGAACAATGTAACATGATCATATTTTTTTTTCCATAATTATATTCACCCAAGTAACTTGTTTCCATATCAATCTAAAAAAGTGTCAATGTTTTTCCATTCACTTATTGCAATCTTATTTTGAACAACTGTATCATCCTTTGTTCTACCTGTGGGGGCTTCACTCAATGAACCTCAAACATATCACGTGCGATCATAGCATATTAAACAATACCTTAAATTTGAGTTCATATTAGGAAATATCTCTAAAAATGACATTGTTTAACCCCCTACCAATATAAACCCAATACACCTTCCCAATTTCAAAGGCCCCTACTTTCACTATAGATTGTAGGTATCAGTTTTTTCGTTAAAATTTTTAATACCCCTTTATATTTTTCCATTAACTTTGAGCTCCAGTTTTATACCTGTAAATATAAAAACCCTTTACCCCCTATATATCCCCCAATATATTTTGTCGTTTTTTCCTCATTATATATCCCCCAATGTGAACCCACATGCTATGGTATTGCTCCCACAGTGAAGCCCCATGGTTCTACCCCTGTTCTCGTAATGATAATTGTGATTGTAACGCGAATGTGGAAGAATCATGACTAACTAAACCTTTTATTAAATATATGTTAATTATTATTTAAACTTAATTAAAAAAATTGAAGGTTGGTGTTGACACCTAATCTTTGGGATCAGGTAAATCCATGTAAACATTATAAGTAAGAAAATAAGAAGAATTAGAAGATGAAGAGACACTGGGATATGAAACCCAAAAGTCTCTCCATCCATGTATATATCTATGATCATTATCAATGCAAAAATACAATTTGCTTTAAGGAGTTACCTCATGGCCTTACATGGTACAGAGCACAGGTCAGAGCCTCTATTTTTGGTTTCCCTTACCTCATGGCCTCACATGGTACAAAGCACAGGTCCCAACCTCTATTTTTGGCTTCCCTTATACCTTGTAGCTCCATCCTGCCTATTTTTTTCATATTTATGCATATTTTTTCAGAATGAGCACATTTTTCCTATGATTTCATTAATATGTTACCTTATGTGTTTATATCTGACGGATTTTTCACCTTCATTATTGTGCAAATTCCACCTCTATACTACCTCAATGTACGGTTCTAGTCACTTCCATCGTTGAAGAAGGAGAGAGTATGATCGAGGAACACTACACACAGCCACTGAAGCTCACCTCCCATCATATCTATGATTGAGAGAACTTATGCTCCTATGCTCATTAATATTGTCAGAGACACTTGTTTTTCAGGATTATGCTTCTTATGTTGCTTAGATGGTCAATCCTTTCCATGATTTTTATCCATATATTTTGGTTTTGAATTGCTGGATATAAATATAACAATATTTGTAGTGCTATTTTTACTAAATGTCAAGCCATGAAATTTTGCAGTGAAGGCCAGAGCTGCATGCCGAGAACACGTAGAAAACCCCAAGGGAAATGAAGAAACAATGAAAGAAAAGATAAATGTAGTAAAGTTGGAGGGGAAAAAGCACAGAGTCATTCTTGAAATATATAGATGAAAACTGCCTTAATACACATGTTAGCAAACAGGTGTTGCTTCGATTGGGAAGCCCATAAACTCTGAAGGCTACTCTGAATAAAGAAAATCATACTGACAGTAATTGATAATAGAGTGAATATTGGTAAGTTTTGTGCGAAGATATTACCAAAGTTTTAAATGTCAAATATGAAAATTTTATGTGATCACAGGAACAACTTCTCCATGGCTTGGAGTGAGAGTTTGGAGTGAGTGGAGAACAAATATTTTGTTTATGGATTTCACTCACATAGTCTGGATAAGAGTGGAAGTGATGAATTATGGTCTTTAGTTTCAGTCACGAAGTGATGGATAATAGTTTTTAGTTTCCCTCTATTTTTGGATGATTTTGTTTTGCATTTTGATGATTTTGATGGCTTGTTATTATGGTGTTTTTTCACGTTAAAAAAGTTAATTTTCTGTAGGTTGTTTATTAGGATAAATTGAGTATTTCAAATTTATAATTATAATTTTATTTCATCTATTTTATATAATTATATTTGAATTATATTTAATTTTTTATTGTTAAAATAATTGATTTTAATATTGTATAAAAAATATTAATGTGGTTTATTATAAAATATTTTAATATTAATTAATATTTACATATATTTAAAAATATACTAGTAATAAAAAACAGTTTCAATTTTCCTCATAAAATCTCTTGGTAAATATTTTAATGTAAATTACATATATATTTACGTCGTAGGCGTCTGTATTTGAAAAATCTTTAACTGTTAATCTGTAATGACCTGCCTCCCATGTGATTACCTGTTCGTCTGTAATGACCACTTCCTCATCCATCATACCTCCTGCAACGCCTACTATGGACACCCTCTAGTGGAAACATGGTGATATTTAGAGGGAAGATCATTACATGTTTATGCTGCTTGAAAATATTTTTAACCATTGATCTGTAACCACCTTCCTCGCATGTGCTTACCTGTCCATCATGCCTGCGTCTAGTGAGCTTTACTTACAAACCCGCTTCTATTTTCTGGCATTGAAATATAATCTAGTGACATAACCTACCAGATTTTATTATTTTTTCTTGACTGTGCAGTTCAAAATGGCTTCTGGTCGAAAATCCATACTCTGCGTTGCAGTATTTTGTCTTGCTCTATTTTTGCATCTGAGATTAGCATCGTTGTATTTTAGAGTTGGAAGTCCAAGGGGTTGTCTTCTACCGACTGGAGCGGAGACTCTGACCAATAATGAGTGCGCTAAATGCAATAGGTTTCAAGTGAACGAACGATAGCCTCTGTAAGTTTTTTTTTTTTTTTCACCAAAATATGCATGCAATCTTCTATTTTTTGTTATCTCATTTTATTTTGATGGTCATATTTTCCCAGTCCAAAATAATTTGCCAAGGTAGCCATCTAACAAAATTGAAATAGGGTTTTAGGAATTCGTTTATGGGCTTTTGGCATCATGATAGATCACAGTGAGGTGTATGTTCAGTTACAATCAATGGTCTCTGTTCAGTTACAGTCAATGCTTAGTTCCTTTGAGATGAACGAAGAAAATTTTGATGAATTTGTTTATGTACTTCTGGCATCATGATACATCGCAGTGAGGTGTATGTTCAGTTACAATCAATGCAAGATACTGAGAAGCAGGTTAGTTCCTTTCAAGTGAACGAACAAAATTTTGATGAGACATTGCAAATTTGTGTCATTTTTCCAACAAACAATGAGTATTCAAATATCCACCATACCTCTAAAACCATCAATTGGGTTGTTTGAGTTATGTAAGGTAAGGCAAATCTATCGAGGATTTTTTTTGCAGAAATAAGAAAATATTATTGTTTTATTCAATAAGAATAAAAAAAAAGACAATGCTTTTTCTGAAGTAAAATTCTGTTAAAAAGCAAATATTAACTAAATCGAGAGCGTGAATAGTACAAATATACTGAATGTTCACTTTGAATAGTTACCTGTACACAAGGCAGCATTTGCTTTGATACTTTCCATGAACAACTGCAGCTCTTATAAGCTTGGTTGTGCAGCTTCAACAACTTTTTGCACCTGATTATGAGGTGTAGGTTGTTCAGTTATAGTCAATGCAAGATATTGAGAAGAATGTTAGTTCCTTTGAGGTGAACGATATTGAGAAGAATGTTAGTTCCTTTGAGGTGAACGATGAAAATTTTTATGAGACATTGCAAATCTACAAAAATAGTGTCATTTTTCCTACAAATAAGGAACATTCAGATATCCACCATATTTTTGAAGCCTCGTCAGTTGGGTTGTTTGAGTTAAGTAAGGAAAGGAAAATCTATTGAGGTTTTTTTTCAGAAAGAAGAAAATATTATTGTTTTATTTATCAAGAATAAAAAAATAAGACAATGTTTTTTATGAATTAAAATTCTATTAAAAAGAGAATATTATCTAAACCCAAAGCGTAAATAGTATAAATATATAGAATTTTCACTTTGAAAAATATTGGGTTGTTTGAGTTACTTAAAGTAAAACAATCTATCTTTTTTTACAAAGAAGAAAATATTATCGTTTTATTTATTAAGAATGAAAAAAAAAAAAGACAATGGTTTTTCTAAGGTAAAATTCTATTAAAAAGAGAATATTATCTAAACCCCGAGCGTGAATAGTATAAATATATGGAATGTTCACTTTGAAAAACATTGTTAAATTTTTAGGAACGTTACATTAAAAGAAATGTATGGTTAATACATATATGTTGTTATTCAAGTTGATGTAGTTAATATATGTATATTATTCAAGTTGATGTGTAAACATTTTATCAATTTAAATAAAATTCGATGTATATGAAACTCATAATTGTTTTTAGGTTGTTGTGTTGATTATATGTATGTATTAGTTATATTAAAATATATTTGAGTTACATTAAAATGTATGTGGTTAATATATGTATATGGTAGAGATATGTGTATGTTATATAGGTGTTTGTAATTTAAAAAAAAATTAATAATGTTACTTTAAAAATTAATGTCTAAAATAAATAAATTTTTTCATTAATTTGAGATCTAATGTTTATAGTAATCTATAAATGTGTAATATAATGTAATGTTATAAATTTTTAAATGTAATGTAGACATTTTAACTAGGTGAAAATAAATAAAATAATAAAATGAAGATAACTCTATAATAATTAAATAATAAAAAAGATAAAAATGAAACATGTTATTGACTCATGGTTTTAAGAATATATGGTATTGACCTATGGTATTCATGTGGAGTATAACTTGTTTTGGAGGGAAATTAGATTAGTCTAGTTCCATCTTAGTTTGATGTTATATTTAGATGCTTAATTAGCTATAGAAAATTATGACATTAAATCCATGTAACCTATAAAGGTAAAAAAAAAAAATATTGGCATTTTTCTTAGTATGTTAAGTGGGAAATGTAATTAGTATATTTTATCGAATATTTTTTCCTACTCCATACATTTCACCCAATATTTCCCCTTTTTCCTACTACATACATTTCACCCAATATTTCACCTCAACTCATCTACTTCTTTTATTTAATTTTTATTTTTAATAGGTATATGATTAAAGTTTTTAACTCAAAAAAATTTAAAATATGCTTTACACTTATTATTCTCTTATTCTGTTTATTTGCTTATATTTTTTTATCCGAAAAGCATAATAATATTCTCGCTTTCATTATTTTTGGACAAACAATTATGTAGTTGGTTTCATTATGTGCTTGAAGTTTTCACCTTGAAAAGAACTAGTATTATACTTTAATTGGGAACAATTTGGTGCTTTTACCTATTTTGAATAATTTTTTATTTCATTTTTCATTTATTATGAAGGAACTTTCTGACATTTCATTTATTTTTAATGTGATTTTCATTTCTTTAACACAATCATGGTGAGATTTGATTTTCACTGGTACATGGATGCTCTACCTACAATACATTCTATAATAAATCCTTTCAAATTCTATAGTGAACCATTAAGAGTTATATTACATTATCAATTTGATGTCTATATTAAAATTTAACCTGACATTATTGATTTCCCATGCTAGAGTTACATGTTGCATTTTTTCATTTATTAAAATAGTGGAAACACCAGATGATTTATTACAATTGGCATTAAATTGTTATAATACTTATTTAATGCTTTCCCTTTGCAACATTTGGTGATGGTGCAATTGCTAGTTATTATTATTTTATTAATATTAATATTATCATTATTATTATTTTTTGTTGGTCAAAGTCTAGATTATATTATCATATCGTAAACAAAATGTGCGTGAGGGAGCCAACATGGTCAGACATTTAGGAAACCTAGAAGGCATGCAAGGCCTAGAAGGATAGAAGGACTTGGGTGCTTTCAAAGGCATTCAATGCTCTTGGTTATTATCCGCACAAAATTACAAAAACAACATAGCGGAATTGACATCATGGGGGAGGGTGCAGGGGACCTACCAGAGGAGCCGCGAAGAGACAATCCTGATTGTGCATATTGTAGCTGATATGGTCCACTTGGGCCTCTAGAGCTCAGAGGTGGTCGTGAGAGTGCCTTAGAAGATGACGCAGACTCTCTAAAGCTTCACGGGTCTCATTATGTAGGTTTTGAATAACATTAATGTAGGCCACCAATTCATTATGATCATTATACCTTTGTTCACGCAAGGTGTCCAGGTTAAGCTGGATTTGCTGGAGTTGAGCGGAAATGGCTTCAAGGGTGTCCAGGGTCAGAGAAATTTCCATGGCCACCAACGAATGTTGGCTCTCATTAGATTCTGAGTGGGAGCTTGAGTCCTCGGGTACCTTGTGATTGTCCATGCCACGTCCAAGACCACCACGCCGCGCCCAACCTCGCTCGCGCGACATGCAGTCACCCCCCACTCCCTCTCGCTTTGCTGGGCTGCAACGCCAAGTCGATCCAGGTCTAGCAGCCCCTAAAACCCACTCCTCGTCCTTCCACCCTCGACTGAATTTGTCGCTTTCCGCATCCCAGACATTGTAGACAAGAGACACACTAGCACCACCAATCGCAACATTGCTATCAAAGGAGGTGCGAATGCGCCACCACCCACAGATGTGAATCACAAGAGAGATTGAGTGCTCAATAAGCCCAAGGTAGAACTGCCCTAGGGCTTGGCCACTGAAGAACTCCTTCCGCGCAGTCTGCAAACCTTTTTCTGGTGCCTGGGATGAATACTAGAACCACCTGTCCAGAGATGCTCCCTCCACAATGAATTCACCCCCACCACCTTCGTTCGCCTCCTGGTGCAGCGTGCTTGTGCCGTTGCTAGGATGCCTCCCAGATTCTAGAATCTCGCCACTACTACTCGACTGAACTTGCGCCCACCTTGTCTCCTACCGGCGGATCTCAAGCTAAGGCTTGAGAACCAACATTTGCTTGTTTGTGCAATACTGAGCACCAACCTTCACAATTTCCCGTGGATACTGAATGGCCTGTCTCACGTCCATCCCGTCCTAAACTTCCTTCACCCCTACCGCAGGATTGCCTGCCCCGAGGCCCATTACCGTTCGCACATGGGAGGGTGGTGAGTCGGCGGGCACGTGTCTGAGGGCCGATCCAGCCTTAACTGCCCACATGCCACTTGTCCCGATGATTGGACACCCCCAATGGGGATTTATTATTTTATTTTAACCAAGTTAAAATGTTTACATTACATTACTCTTTTAATTTAATTTAATTTAATTTTTATTTTTATGTAATTTGACTTAATCAAAATGTTAAACAAGACATTACTTTACAACATCTCTACCATAATGGCTCAAAGCATCTCTTGCAATACAATTAAAATAAAATATTTATAAAATATTTTAATTTTGAAATGAGTTATGGTTTTTGGGCAAATGGTATTGATAAGCCACAGTATTGTAAAAAAAAACAATTTAGAAGTTATTAATATCAATGATAAAATGGTTGTGAATATTCGTGTTTAAGATTCTCGTTATATTGTAACTATTAAATTTTATGGGCTTATTAATAAAAGTTAAATATAGTTTAAAAATCATTATTTTAATTTATATGGTAAAATGAATGTTAATTTATAAATATATTATGTGATATGTATATTATGATTTTCTTTTATCTAAAATATTGCTCACAATTTTATTACTGAAAACAAAATTATAATCTAAAAAAATTGAATTTAAAAAATATTTATATCTAACCTCTAACACCCTATATAAACTTTAATATTTTAAAAATTAGTTATTATTATTATTATTAAAATATATTTTATAAATGATTTATATTCTAATATAATAATAATTTTTAAATATTTTTAATATTATATTTATTCAACTTAACAACCGTGCATAAATACAATATTTTCATGACATACTCTTTTGCCAACATGTCCATGGAATATCGATAAAATACCTTCTCTTACAAAACATGTACCCTTTATGGTGTTGAAATTGGTGGCTTCCATTCCCTCATTTTATTTGAAGGTACATTCCAAAATTCGAGATAATAAGTGAAATCAACTATCTTCAAAGATGGGTGTACATGTTATAACTTTAAACCATTTACCAAATAGTTATATATATTTTTTTGTATAATTAGTTTAGATCTATTTTAATTTTAGATTTATTAAAAGTCTAGAGGGATTAAATTTTTTGAGGAGCAAACTTCTTTTGGAATGAAAAGAGATTTCATCTGTTTTGATGCAAATCTCTTTTCACTTTAAAAGAGATTTACATCTAAAGAGATTTGATCTATTTCAACACTTGGTAGCTCCAAAGTTAAAATGAATCTAGGTTGGTTTAACTATTAATTAATTATACTTATAATTATCAATTTTATGTATTTTGTTTTATTTTATTTTTATGTAATTTGACATAGGAAAATGTTAAACAGGACATTAGAATATCTCTACCATACAAGGATGGAGAGCGCCTCTAACAGAATAAGAAATACAATGTAAAGAATAAATAAATATATAGTAACTTAAAGAATGTCCAATGTATTAATAGGGAAAATGTCAACATTTATGTCTTGTTTCCGTTATACTAGGTTTAGAAAATCGTTTTATCCTACAAATCAAGTAATCTCTCATTTAGGGTGTTGAAGAGGCTGCCCAAAATGTTGAATGATATTATAATCCTAATCATAATGAAATGAAAAAAAAAAAGAGTTTGCAAGGTAAATTAAAATAGGTTTAATTGTTACTTCTTTCTTCGTCTTTTTTAATCGAAAAATGATGAAGAAGTAAAGAATAAGGATGTGAATTGAAGTAATCCAAGCTTTCCAAATAGCAAGATATTGAGGGTCTTAGTATTCACATGGAAGTAAAAATTATTTGAGCTAAACTGTGAAAGAAAGAAACAATTAGTGATTTAGAGAACAAATTTTCTCCTTTAGTATTTGCTTGTTGTAGATGCCTTGGTAGCACTACCTTTAACAATAGTCTCGAACACTTGGCAATGTTGAAGTAATATAATCTAGGTTATGTTCAAACCAACAGATATTACCCAAATACAAATTTCATGCAACTTTGATGTTCCCAAAAAATATTTAAATGCTATTAACATTATCAATGCCAATGTAACCGGTCTAGAATAAGAATGCAATCTCTATCCATGATCTGAATGGAAATAAGTATCTTCCCATGGTATCCACCCATGGAATTGAATGATGTAAATAAGGCACCAATAATATTATAAATAATGTGCATCATCTCACAAAAGCGAATATTCGTCCACTAGGATGTAATGGTAAAATTTTTCTCTCATTTAATAAATGCTTATCTTTCCTTGCACATGTTGGATGTATTTATTGCATATTTTTTTTTCAATGTTTTTGTGATTAGTTTCTTGGCACATATAAATTTTTCTTTTCACCTCTCTCAACATTCATGGTTCCTAGATTTTTCCTCCCAATATTCGAATTAGTGGTATCAAAGCGATTTACTACTCCATGTAAATCAATGTTTTATAAGGGTTTCCAGGGTAGATCTTCTCGTTTGCTGTCATAAATCATTTTGATCTGCAACATTTTGGACTCTCATATTGGTGTGTCTAGAATTCCTGTCAAAATCCGAGGACCCCATGCACAATGTCTATACAAGAGGCACACCATGTCTATACAAGATGCACACCATGTCTATACAAGAGGCCCCCATGTAGACCAAGGCCTGTCTTTATCACGTGCAGTTGGTGGTTCAATATTTTTCTCAAAAGTGGCCAGGGTGTTGACACATCCTCTGCTGCCTCTGTCACCCTACAATTGGTTGTCCTCGACTCGGTGGTCATGGCGCTAATAATGTCCCTATCCACTCGACCTCTGTTTCTTTCAACACTTGATACCTACAGGATTTCACAAGGCACACAATCATTTCAAAATTTTCTACTAATCGATACTCGACGCAGTCAAATACAAACTCAATTTGCATTGCAATTATTTTAACTCAACTTCAGCATGGAAAAATTTGAAAAATGTTAAGGGATTGTAGAAAGAGTGGAAATATTGATCCGCCATGGTATTTGTAGATTTTTTTAGGTAAATTCGTTAGAGGAATGTTCAACACATGAAAATTTGGTGTTTTTTTAGGGATTAAGCACTACTAGATTTGTATGCCTTTAAATTTAGGCAAATATTGGTTAAAGGGAGGGTTACAATGCCAATGCAGTCTGCTCCTTAAGCCTAACCAATGCAGTCTTATGGAAGTTCTTTTCAATGCAGGACCAATAATGAAGATAAATGCTCAACCAAGGAATGGATTCTATCAAAAGAATAAGCCTAGTGCTGTTGTATCTGTGTCCTCACATATGTATGGAGCTAGAACTAGCTCATGTACAAGGTTTTCACAACCACTTCATCCAATGCAAATCCTGGAAGTTGGGATAGGTTTTGCCCTAGATGATTTTACTACCCTACAAACCAATCGTGGGTTGGATGATGGTGTGCCTCTCAAGTCTACACCATATTACATGGACGCCTTTTCCCATGTGGAAAATTTGAACTAGGATATGCCTAATGGCCTAAAATATGTGTCTCCTTGCTATGGACAGAGGAGTATGATTTTCTTGTTAATGGAGAGTATAATGTTGAAAATGGAAGCGCCTAAAGTGTTGAAATATCTTATGTATAAATTATGCTATTGCACATTTGGGGGTCTTAACATTGAGTATGACCAACCTACTAGGTGGGATCAAGCATTGGGAATTAAAATAGGAAGACTTGAGTACTTAGAGGAATCCTTTAAAACATATAATTGGATAGTGAGAATCTATAAAGATAACCAAACATATTTCTACCATGCCTTAACAGACCGACAAGTGAACTATCTCAAGGTCTATTTGCTAGGACATACACTGTTAGTATCATAGTTGGACCACAAAAATTACAGGGTATCTCTATCCTCAGACCCTCGTTCATCATGGTTATGGGTCACCCACAAACCCAATATTATGGGTCAACCACACAAAACCCTTGCCATTGAAGCCCATTTGCTAGGCCATATACTATCGGTATCACAATTGGCCCACAAGCATTACAAAGTATCTCTATCCTTGAAGGTTTATTCATCATTGTTATGGGTCACCCACAAACCCACAGTTATGGGTAAAAAACACAAAAACCTTACCATTGAAGGCCATTTTATAGGCCATACAATATTAGTATCACAATTGGCCCACAAGCATTATAGGGTAACTCTATCCCCAAATATTCATTCACCATGGTTATGGGTAACCCACACAAAACCACTATCTTCAACAACACTTGGTTTTGGGTCATCCAAAAACCCATGATTATGGGTTAACCACAAAACCTTCATTGGCTCATATTCAATAGAAGCTTCTAGGGAGGGAACTTGACGCAATGGGGACCATTGCTTTATAAGGAGGGATGATTGATCTGAATGGAAAGAGGTATCTTCCCATGGCATTTACCCATGGTATCTACCCATAGTATCCACCCATGGTATTTACCCATGGTATTGAATTATGTAAATAAGGCATTGTGAATATTATAAATAATGGGAATCAACTTGCAAAAGGGAATATTTGTCCACCAGGATGTAATGGTAAAAAGTTTATCTCATTTAATAATTAGTTATCTTGAATGGTTGTCTTTCCTTGCACATGTTGGATTTATTTAGTGCATATTTGTTTTTTAATGTTTTTGTGTTTAGTTTCTTGGCACATATACATTTTTCTTTTCTCCTCTCTTAGCATTCATGGTTCTTGGATCTTGGCCCCCAATATTTGGTTCAATCCAATTAGACGGTGAGAAAAATTGTGTTGACTAATTTGAATTGATTTTTGTTTTTTCAAAATTTGTTTGATATGTAAGTGTTGAAGTGGGTCAATGACACTAGTAAGTCATCAACCCCAAATATGATCCAATATAACAAATATAACCACAGATAAACATTCACAGGAAACAATGCATATATTGTGTACAAACATTTCAATTTTATATTAATTTTTTTATATCATAATACCCACGAGTCATGTTGAGGATATGTCATTTTATTGGTTATAATCATCAAAGAATTTTTATCTAAGTACCATTATAGTTCTGTTAAATATAAAAATTTCTACAATGTGAGAACTTATCATATGGCATTGTAGCCTAAAGAATTTATTGGAAGCTAGATGCATCTTTATTAATGATTTAAAAATATATATATAAAAGGGAATAAACAAAATTTATAATAAAAAAACAATTTTTGAATACATAAATTATTACCAATTGTATCATATATAAAGTCATTAACAATTCATCGTAGTCATCATTTCTCCTTCACTAATAGCCTTGTTTCCATAGGGTGGTCCTAAATGGGCTTTCCTAGTTATTAAAAATTACAATGGGGCCTTAATATGGCAAACCATCACCCTTAGGTTGAATTTGTAGAATATCATCATTTTGTGGCTTTAAATAACCTTGGATGAGGCAACGAAAAGTATGGCTCTATTGAAAGAACAAAGGAAGTTTGTACATAGAATTTTCCATGAGATAAAAATATTCTCTTGTAGCCATTGGTTTAAATGAATATGTAGGATTTTGTGACAAGATCAAATGGCATACATTTCCTGGATATTTTGTTAACGAAATACCACCCAAGCTTGTCACAAAGGCTTGGGTTAAAGAAGTCTAGAAGTTGCATAAATTACTGGAGGGTTTCTTTGTTTTATTTAAAAAAATAATTTTGATGTGTCTTAATTATTGCTTATAGCCCTTAGATATGTCATAATACCATTTTGGTCATGTCTCGGGAAAGAGGAATGTTTTTCTATTACCCAAGTTGCTTAAATTTTTTGAATTACTAAGATTGCTGGTGCAATTATGGGATTTTATGGAGCATATATATGCACAAAGTAAATTTGATCAAATGGTTTGTATTATTATGTGATAGGTATGTACAATGTTTTGTAAAGAAAAAATATGAAAAGAAAAGAGCTCGACTTTCTATGATTCACATAATGCAATATACAAATAAATTGTACAATGTTTTGCGAAGAGAAACATGAAAAAGAGAATAAATCCATTTTATATGATTCACATAATATAATATACAAACAAGCGCTACATAATATCTAGTTTCTGCTGCTTAGTTTAAATATAGCTAAAATTATGTGTATACCTTATGTAATAATATGATGATAAATATATCTAAAATTATGTGTATACCTTATGTAATATTTGATGATAAATATAGCTAAAATTATGTGTCTACCCTATATACTAATATGATGATAATGTTAAAACAAGAAAAAGATGAAATAAAACCAAAAACACATCACATTCACAATATAAAAGAAAAAACCTATAAAATAAAACTAAAAACACATTAAATGTAGAAAGATAATTAAAAATATTGATAAAAACAAATCAACAACCTCATAGTAAGGCTACTCACACCACCTCAGAATGGTAGGGAATAATAATGGTTAGAGAAGTAACATCATTAATGAATTAATTTAATGTTCATTAATGAAGAAAATTAATGCAACAAATTTTCATGTAGTACATGGTAAGTTTCACTTACATTTAGAGTACCAAATTCAACTTGTTTTGAAGTTGAATTAGATGAACTTGGTTTACTTTCACTTTTATTAGCATTAATGTTTAATAGCAACCCTGCAATGTACTGTGCTAACAATTTTAAGTTTATATTTTAAACTAGATGATGAGAACTCAAATTTAAATTCACTAATAATATGTTTTTCTTAATTAGAGATTGAAATTTTTGTGGAGAGAAATATGAGATGAAAATCGACTGTTGCATGAGTTTTTATGCAACAATAGTGTCATATCATCATAGGTAATTTTTTCTCGGTGGCATGCCTCTTGATACAACATTTACTCCCCGTAGGCTGTACACAATGCGAGGTCACTCTCCCATGTCAGAGGCTATAGCTGACATCATATAAGTTTGCCAAGACAGAGAGCGATTTTTTGTGAAGGTTGTAGGAGATATTTTGTCATCATAATTAGATTGATCCATTAAATTTTTTATTTTTATTTCAGTTTTGGGTTGTTTGTGTGATGAGACCCTTGTACTTCTGGGTTTGTTAATCAAGGAAATGAACAATAACATCTACAAATTGATAGTCAACCAGGTTGAAGATAAATACATTATATTATTGTTAAAAATACTAAATTTTAATCTGCAATGTTGAACTATAGAAACTTTGCAATTTTTTTTTGGTCAAACCCAAACTAATATGGGTTTGACCAAAAAAAATGATGCATTATCTACTGCCTACCACATGGATAATAAATTACATATTAATTATGGAATGGCCATTTGATTTTCAAAGTTAATTTAGTTCTATAATTGTTGATGACTTGAGCAAGGAGGGAAGTGGAAAGCAAATAGTTGTTGAAGCATGTTGTCTTTGTGCGCTAAGATGCACTGCCACACAATCAGGTTGATTTACTAAACCATGGTTATTATGTTAAATTAACATGAACCAAAAAAGTTATTAACAAACTTATCATCAATAAGGAAGTTGTTAACACAAAATAATCAATTTAAAAACTATCTATCATAAAATTGCCAATTGAAAATTTATGAATAGTATTTTCCAATTAAAAACAAAATTGTAATATTAAATGTTATAATAATTAAAAATGATATTAAACAAGTGTAATATGCAACGTTGCTACTTAGTACTTGCCTCTTATGCAAAAATTAATCGATAGAAATTATTGAATGCTTGAATAAATTCATAAATTTAATAATGAAACACATTTGAATATGACAAAGGGAAGTAATGGAAGTAATTAATGGAGTAGATAATCTTGGAGAAAAATACAGATAGGTGCATAGATAATTTTGAATGAAATATTAGCCCCAACATCATTGTTTGTTACAAAAGTTAAGAGTATTGAAATGTGTTTGTCCATATTTTATTCCATCTTTAACTTACGAGACCCAATTAGGAGAATAAATTACAATGTCTAGTATATATATATATATATATATATATATATATATATATATTTTTATTTTTTTATTTTTATTTTTTCTTCTTCTTCTTAAAGCTAATTATTGTAACAAACTATTTATTTAACTTTAAATTTATACTCATCCCAAGGGACAAATAAATAATCTATGGTAGAATTTCTATGTTGAAAAAATAAAATTAATTTGAAGTATTCTGTGTTGTCTAATTGTCGTGACAAATAATTCATATGTAATAAATTATCTAATATAAAAAATTACAATGTCTAGTATATTAAAATAAAAGTTTAGTTACACAAATGCTTAAGTGTGAATGCAAAAGATTCTAAAATTATGAAGACAAAAGATAAAATCTTAATTACTGTGTGTTAACTTAATTTTTTTTTCATCATGATTTAAAATTGAATTCTAAAAATATATAATATAGATAAGGTTTATGGAGGAAAATGATTGAATCAAGTCCATTCAATAGTACAAATCGGGATATGCATGTTCTTGCTTTTGTTTTTAAATCACCCACTTTCCATGGTTCAAAAGCTCGTTAAGTAATGTGACTTTTTTTTTTGGAAAAGAAAAATATTAATTATAGAAAAATCCATAAATTTGAAAAAAAAAATCGATAATTAATTTGTAGGGGATGCTTGGCCATTATAGGTTTTTAATTTCATTTTAATTTTTTAAATTTAAATTTAAATTTTTAAATTTTTAATTTCTTAAATAATTTTTAATTCTGAAATTTCGATTTTAAAAGACATAAAATTAGCTATCCACAAATATAAAAACTAGAAATTTTAATTTTAATAATTAAAAAAATATTTTCAATTTCTAAAAAATAAGGTGAATATTTAATTTTTACCAAAACTTTAATAAAATTTGGAAATGGTTTTACAAAATTTGCAAATTAATTAAAAGTCAAAACATTTTGACCATTTGATTAGAATATACCTGCATGGCAAGCGGTATAAAAATCTGTAAAACACCTATATTAAAACACCTATCCACTTTAACTTAATGAAATTGATAACTAGTTGTCTCTCTTCCTTAGCACACCACACAACCATCCTTTGAAAATTCTATAAGGGTGAGATGAATTATTTGTTGAATTCTTTCTTATTTTAAGATTTTGGTAATTATTGCCTTATGATTAATAATCACATTTGAAAAAACCTCAACCTTAATTTCATTTTTATGATTGAGTATACATTAGATTAATATAAGATATATGAGATATTGATTGATTTCTAATTACAATTGACGACCCTGATATATATACATAGTCGGGGTGTCTTTTCATTAATAAACATGTCTTTTGAAAAGACATGTCTTTTATTATTATTATTATTAATGATTGATTATTTATATTTATATATTATATTATATATATAATATAATAAATAAATATCTATTATTGTACATAATATAATATATATTATACATTGTTTTTCGGAAGGGAATATCTTGAGATGCTATATAAAACATCAAAACTCCCTCCTAGCAAGGAAGGTATTCTTCCATGATGTTCTCCTCTAGTAGTCCCAATTGCACCAATCACTTCACATGGTATAGGTAGGAGTACCACCATCATCTCAAGACTACACTGCAAGTATATATGATGTCCCTCTTAATGAGGGTGGACATTCTGCATCATGCCAATCTTGTCTCTGAAGAGTATTTAAACTTTGCTTTAGATAGAGGATTGGTGAGAATGTATGTTGTCTGGTCATTTGTGGATATGTACCAGAGTTCCACTGCTCCTCTTGTAGCACGTCTCAGATGAAATGGTATTTGATCTCTATATGCTTTTACTTGTTGTGAAATACTAGATTCTATGAAAGCTTCATACAACTTTGATTATCATAATATATCAAAGTTGGCTCTAACTCTAGATCAAATAACCCTGCAAGCAATTTCTGAAGCCACACTGCTCATGGCTTGCATCACTGGCTACTATATATTCTGCCTCTGTGTTACATGTCATTTTCTCTCCAGGACATTTGACTATGAATATGGATCTATCACCATCCATACTCACACTTCCTTAGAAGTCAAAACATTCATGTTCTTGAAACAAGTCTCGGAAACTGGAAAAAATCTCTTTAAAACTCTTAAAGGTTGCCTGCACGCTTTTTGTGGCCATTTCCTATGCATGCGTTGATACTTCCTCTATTAGTTGTGGCGATCATTGCTTTGTTCACCCATAAAAACCGCGCAGCCCCGCAAAAGGAAGTAAACACGAAAAATTAACTTTGAAAAGCATAGTTGGGCGAATATTCTTCCAACTAAAAGCCTCTTGAGTCGCGCCAGTTTGAGCTATATCCCTCCACTCATGGAGCTCATCCCCTTGGATAAAAAAACCCTAATCCCTTCATTAGAGGATCTCATCCCTCTCTTGATGGATCTGAAGATTCCTCAATATCTCCTATAAATTGAGTTGAAGCTTCAGGTTTAAGGGTTAACTTATTTTTTACATTGAAGATTACACCTTTATACACAAGAGTTCATTGAAGACAAATCTATGTTGGTAATTCTAGAGAGGAAGGCTTGTCAAACCAAGGAGCACAATTGCGAAGACATATGGGAGAAATCTGTACAACATCAAGGCTCAGGTTAATTCTCTTTATAATTCTTGATAATACATACAGATCTCTTTTTCTCATTGTGTTGTTTTTATATTCATTAAAGCAATGCCAATTCTTAATCTCCTTGGTCATTAAGTTGAGCTGGTGTTTTTTATTATTATATACTGCATGTGCTTTTTATTCTTTGGCATGTTTGTGATTACAGGTTATTCTCATTATTGAAGTATTTCTTTGGAGCAAAAGGCAAGGTCTACATCAAACATCTCGTTGAAAGGTAGGAGCATAACCTTCTTGTTTCTAAGTTATAATAATCTGAATGCTACTAGTTTAAATAAAGGTTGTTTGTTTCTAGTTATCTGTTGGGATACTAGGGAGATTTCTCTTGTCCGCAAGAAGGATTTATCCAGAAAACAAATTGGCGACTCCATTGGCGAATAAGCTTAGTTTTCTCTTGATTTTTTTATTATTATTTGAAATTCCAACTTTTCTAGTCTGGCTTTTCTGAGTGTGGTTAGGTATATAACCTTTTAGATTCTCTGAATTAGAAAGCCTTGAGTTTGTTTTTTTAAACATTTCTCTATCCTGCATTGTTTTCTGTGGTAATTAGAGCACAAACCCGCATTAGTTTTCAATTTAATTCAGTGCGCATGCACACTGGTTTGTACTCAAAACTTGCGCACCCCCTAGGAAATTTTGAAAAAATTAATATTTTCTCTCCTAGAGTCAGATAACAAATTTCTTAAGGTTTAATCTAATCTATACCAACTCTCAGAGTCTATATGTGAACTCTTCTTACTTACCTTAGAGTCTTTTTTGATAAATCATCCTTTTTGCACATTCGGGTAGGGTTTTCCCTGGTTTGATGAATTTATCTTTTGGGGAAAATAGATTCACTGCGTAGATCACTACTTTTCTGTCATTTCCTTCTAGAGCTACCAGGTATCTTTTTAGCCTTGCTTGTTTGACTCGTTTGCAAAAGGAAAAATTCTAGATTACCGAAGTGCGATTTGTCTCAAAGTAGTATTTTATGCATTTGTCTCTGCTAGTTAAAGCGAAAAAAAAAATTAGTTTGCTTTCAACTAAAAGAAATCATGAAAAGACACTCATAGGTATCTTAGTTAGGATTGTTAGTTAAGAGCTTTAATTTTTTGAAGTTTTTACATTTTTTAGGGTTTTTATAGTTGATTTATCTTTTGAAAATTGTTTGCTCATAAAATTGTATATTTTGGCTTTATAAACAATGAACATTTTCATCACAAAGACATATTGGTCATGCTTGGAAATGAAACTATTTTCTTGATTAAAAGTAACTCTTATGGGATATTTTAGGAAATTTGTAATTTTTTGAGTCCAAAAGTCCTTCTACTTTCTCTTAAATAGAAATTCATCGAAATAAAGAGTTGCATTTTCATTATTGATGCATTTAGAGTATTTTTGAGTCGGTCACAATATCATTGAGTTTCATCTACATACCCCTCCGTGTAAACAACATCCAAATTAATACAATGCTTACTAAAATTGATATAGATATTTTTTACATTTTCTAGGGCTCATTCCACCAATCTAGCTCAGGATTAGTGCTTTGGAATAGGGGGTAATTAACTTTCCAAAGTAGATAAAACAAACAAGTAGCATCTTGCGGTAGTGAAAAACCCAATTGTTGCAATTGTGCTCTGGGAAGCTATTCTTAAAAGAGTCAAGCACGAGGTCATGTCGGACCCAATGGAGTAATCATACCTACTTCATTGGTGAAGATAAAAGATGTGCATGTAATACAAACAATAAACCTCTTATTAACCATTATCGAAGAGCCTCGGGTCACTTGTTAGTAAACCTCGCATTTACCATATCGAGGAGCTGGGATTGAGCTTTGATACTATTCCCTTGCGTGTATATCCGGCCACAAACTGTTCCCCCATGTTCAATTGTCTCAGTTGGTGACCTTAGTGGCCATAATATTTATGATTTTTCCCAAGGTGACAATGGAGGGAAGGTCCCACTGTACCTGGAGCAGACGTTGACGAGATTCACTTGGACTTTCCGGAGGGTAGTCTTCACTTTGAGATGGCATAGTGAAGTTACTTGCACCAGATTGTTTCATTACATAGGTTCTTCGGATAATTTTTCAATTCACTAGTTTTCCACATTAATCTCCGCGGCGTTGGATTTCATCACCAACTAGTGATTTTATTGTGGAAACATACTATTTGTGTGTGGATTGTTTCTTAGTTTTCGCAGGCACGTGTTTTTTTTTTTTAAAGAGGCCTTAGGTGTGATTCTTTTGAATTTTTTTGATTTCATGTGTTAAAGAAATTAACCGTGGCTAAATTACCAAGACATTCATGTAGAATGTAGGGGAAATGTTAATTTTGGGCAACTAGGTCCAAACTCCATGTTGTGATGCTCAGATGATGATGCCAATATTTTTATTGGATTCCTCTTTCAGAGAGGTGCAAGATCGATCTAAAGATCATCTTGATCGAATGAGTAGAACATGTATTTTGAATTTATTCCACATGTGCAACGTCGGCCTGATTTATCCCACATGCATAAGAGATGTGTCACACCCCCCCCAAGATGCCTATATATTGAAGAGACTTGGAGTTCATTTTACACACACATTTTTGTGGAGGAATTTTCTTCTCTCTTGAATGGTGATGGAGCAGCATTCTGGTTCTGCGTTTAGGGCTTCTTGGTGCAACGTATTTTTGGAGTATTCTTGATGAGACGTCATGGGGTTGTGTGACACATTGGGTTGGCTGACCTTATGGAGACTTTTCTGGTTGAAGCATCCTGCTGATTGCCGTAACGCCACCATTATTTATATCTATTTTTGGATTATCTTCCATCGATCTATTGGTATGTTCTATCTGCATCCTACTTTCATTAAGCCCTAGAAATTTAAAGTATATCTGTATCTATCATAGAACATCTTCAAAATTTAACATGCTATCGGAGCTAGGAGAAGACAAAGCCCATCTAGTTGAGAATCTAGGGCAACAAGGATTGTTTTCCGAGCTACTGGAAGAAGGCTTGTATTGTTGACTATATATTGAGTGGAGGGTTCGAACAGTAGACTGAAAACTTCAGCATATGGAAGGAACATATCATATGATGGAACCTGTAGCCGATAGGAGGGCTTAAGTGTTGTGAATAGGGTTTGAATTAGGAATAATTTATTTCCCTAACCAGGCCGTGGTCAACATCAGTGAAACCTACCTCAAACAGTGGGCAATACACTGAAGGGATACCTCTAAATTTGGTGGAGAAGAAGCCGCAGCAAGGGAGCATTAGACAACATGGAGGAGCCTGGAAAATAGCATGGGATCTTTTGTGATTAAGCCGCAGTGCTGTAAGTGATAGCGTGGCATTTTGGAAAGTGTCAAGGGGTGTTATTGGGTTCAGATTGCAGGGTTGGAAGGCTGCAGTAAGGAGGAGAAGGATACTGCTATTTAAGGACAAAATTATGGATTGCATGGAGGAGACAGCAACCGCAGTCCACTGTTGGGCTAGGCTGCGGGCCATAGCCAGCAAGTAGAGCCTAGAGGAGTTGCGTTCAGGTTGGACAACAACCCTATAAGGCAGGAGAATTCTCACTAAGGTGGACCATAGCTAGATTGGAGGCTTGTTGCTAAGTTGTGAGGAGGTTAAATGAGCGTGGTGTGCCCTAAACAGTGGTGCAACAATACATCAGTGCAACCTGGTGACAACAGTGATGTTGTGATGTGTATTGGATCTAGGTGTGATGCTCATGTGCGCCAAATCAGTGCGTTAACCTAACAGTAGTAGGAAGATATCTGTATGACTATATATCAAGAAATCTTTGTGATACCTTCAATACGAATGGTCCATCTTGGTAGACTACAATCCTTGTAAAGCAAAGTATCAGTGATGGATTCTCCATCAATCAGGAAGCTCATCCATAAACTTGATATATGATAGGAAAATATAATGGAGAGCCTCCATGTTCTCTTGTACAAACTTAATTTACATAATGACTTAGAGATACCTTGGAGGCATACCTCTTAGCATATAATATTTGCATCACTTCAAGCAATGGCTATGGCTATAGCTTATTGTTATCGCTAATCCTTCAAAGGGACACAAACAAAATACAAAAATGACTGTAAGTTTTCACCCCACATGACATGGAAGAGTTGGGCAGCACTGAGAAATATTTCATACTAGCAGGCAGAGAAATTGGGAAATCTATGTTGTTGCATATTTTTTCACCAAGCCAGAACATTTTTTTTACCAGCGACACAATAAATGGGTAATATGGTGCTAATGCGGACTTTTTCTAGTGTCTTACTTACATGGAAAATGGATTAAAACACCAAATTGACCAATAAGAGAATGTTGTGGGTTGAATGGTTTCGTAATCGTGTCATTACTCGATGGTGAACGAGTCTGAAACACCAATGTATCATGCCAGCAACAAGAAATATTTCATGGCAGAGCGAAGAAATTGGGAAATACATGTTGTTGCATATTTTTTCACCAAGCCGAACATTTTTTTTTTTTACCACGACAACACAATAAATGGCATGGTGCTAATGCGGACTGTCTCTCTTTGTCTTACACTTACATGGGAAATGGATTAAAACCTGCAAATTGACCAATAAGAGAATGTTGTAGGTTGAATGGCTTTATTCGTGTCATTACTCAGTAATTAGACAGACTCGAGAGCACCAATGTATGTCCCATGCCAGCATTCAAGTGGATGATTGGACAGTGGTGGTGATGAAGGAGTGACAAGAAAAAAGGGCTATTATTGCTACATCAAGGTGCGATGTATGTAAGATCGTCCGAGGGTCACTCTATTTTTGGTTTCATGGTGTGAATTGTGAGCACCCAACAATAAATATTTATATATGACTCGTGCTTGAAAGTATTGTTTCAAGGAAACATTGGATTGTGATCTTGAGATGCAACAGTTTCTGAGGGTGGATCATTGAAATTAGGTTGGAAGCAAATCAATATCATCAGATCAAAATAAAGACACGCTTGAGTACCTTCCAACAGTTTATTCTGAGAATGGGCATTGTTACCCTTCAGTTCCATTAACACATATACTAAGTACAACCATAGTAACATGACAGTGAATCCTAATACAGTGGCAGTGATGCAAACAATGATTTGAGGATGTATCCTTGACAGAAGTATTTTGGAGAAGTGTTGGTTGCAGCATATGACCAGGTAATTGTTGTCACAACATTGAGTATGTACAAGCAGTAAGAAGTTAGAACAACATTGGCATAAAATGAGGGAATTGATGGGAAAACATAGTTTAAAGCAGCAATATTCTCTGTGAGATCTACTTGGTACATCAAGAACAGAGGCCAAAGGAACGTAAGTGGAAAGAATCTTCTGCAAGTAAGTCATTTTTATTTGTTCTTGATGTGTAGGAAGATACAGACACTGACATATGGCAGAATCTATATGATCTTGATCTGTGATATCTTCAAAGACATATGAAACATATATAACCATGAATTTTGATATCTTCTATTCTGTATAGCTGTGATAAATAATAATATGGTTGTTGAGCCCTAAAAATGTCTTTTATTTTCACCAAAATCCACTTCATTCCATTTATCCTTTATCATTTATAGGCCTAAAATATCAATAAGAATGATTAAAATCACTTTAAGAATACATGCAATGACTGACTTATTATACTTTTGTGGTTTTGTTTTCATAGTGATTTCTGAGCAGACTTAGCTATAGAATGCAGTCATTCTGTAGCTAGTCGTATGTTCCATAGCCATATTTTTGTTTAAACAGGTTACGGGTGTCATCTGAGGGAAATATGTATATGGTTAGACTCCAAAACTCTCCTGCATCATTCCTTATCCTCCACGAGGGCTGAGCAAAAATATGGAAGTGGTTATGCACGTGGACAAAGCCAAAACCAAGAAGCAGAGTTCTATACGGATAAGGACTCTTGAGGTGTCTTCAACAAAATACGAGTCCTCAACAGGATTTTTAGTTCGATTTTGACTATAAAAGACACCTATGCCTATTTCTACTCAATGTCAGTTATGTAGTTGCTTATAAAAATAACTCGGTGAACCGAGAAACAGTTAGTTGATGTTTTGTTTTTAGTTTTCAAAGACTGTCATACTCTGTTTCTGAGCATTTTCTTCTAATGAAAGAAGTATAACTTTGATGCATGATCTGAAGCAACTTTAAGGAGTTAAGGATTCATGTGCCAATCTAATGGTAGAGGGCCCCTACTATTCGAAAGGCTTTTTTGATGCAGGAGCATCAAGACCCTTTTTCTCCATTTGTAAATATGGGGTGTGATAATATTAATTTGTAAATATGGGGTGTGATGATTTTTAATATTTTATTAATTAATTTGAATAAAATAGGAGAAGGTGAGAATTTTTGTAAATATCTTTTTATTAATAAAAGGATATGAGGGAATTTAATTAGTGGAAGGATTTTAGGGATAAAGAGCTATCCTTTAGGGATGTTGAGAGATTTAGGGGTTTGTTGAGGAATTGAAGGGATTGAGCATTTAATTTAATGATTTTTTAAATTGTATAAATAGGAGGAAGATTTGTGAGAAAAACAACATTGGAGATTGTGAGAGAGGTTGATTGAGAACAGGCTTGATCAGCAAGGCTGTAAGCCTTCAGCAATTGTAAGGGCCTAAATGTTGAATATCTGGCCACGAAGGAAGTTTGTAAGTATTTGTTTATTAATATGATAAGCGTGGGTTTTAGAAATTGAGTGTTGATTTCTGAAATGGTTTTTAGTAATTCGCACTTGTATGGGTTGTGTTTATAATAAAAGAGTTGAATGATATACAAATATGATGGTTCATCACTGTTTATGGTGAACGCTCTTATATAAGCATGTTGGAATGGCAAACTATTATATAGTTGGGTTCAGTAAATCGATGTTCGATTTTACACGACTCTCTGATGATATAATACCCACAACACAAATAAATTGATGTTCCATAAGCAATATTTAACAGAATAGTTGAATAACACATTGGAAGTGCAGCTATTGTGATGAAACACTGAGAAAAGCAGTTGCGCTGAATCGAACCTGGTAAGTTTGCACTGGTATTTAACTGGTAATGCTAAGATCAGGTCGTAGTGTTACAGCAGTGAAGGTGTAATTAAAATTCAGCCTTGAAGTTTCTGTTTGGAGGGTCGATTTCTTGCAGACTATATGGCATTGTAATTAACTTAAATAGATCACTGTAGAATGCGTTGGCACATCGACTTGGAAAGTCGATTTTACAGAAGGCACAATTGTTTAACAAACACTGAGTTGAATTATTATAAAATGTTGAAATCGTGTTGACTGCAGAAATTGGGTTCAATAGCATGAATGGCGCTGTTGTTGGGATAATTTAACACATTGATTGCAGTTGAATATGTGTTAAAATGGTACTGTAGGAAAATCGACATATATATCAAGATCGATTAAGCATTTCCTGTTGATGCCTTCGATAAACCATGAATGTGTTCAATGTATTCATTTGATGTTTAATTGCCTGATGAGAATTGAATTGAATCTGGTCAAAAGTGCAGTGGGAAAGCGATGGAAAGGGTTTTCTGGGTATTGAAGAATGTATCGATTCATTGGCAATCGATTATTAGAATTTGCTTGAGAGCCAACAGCGTTTGATAATCCAGAAAGGACTTGCAGAAGGTATCCAGAGTTGAAGACGCAGTTTGCCAGAGGGAGCGCGTTAATGCAATTCCTATGGGACGTGTTGAATGAAGCGCAGGCTTGATTTCAGATAAATGGTAACGTGTGCAGTGGAACTGTCCAGGTATTCGATTCACTACTCTGCGGCCTTTGTTAATGTAAAAACAGTGTATTTTAAAAATTGTGTGGATCAATTTGTGAACAAATTAGTGTGTAATGAAAAATGGGGAAAATTCTGCAGACACCTTCCACATAAGTGTATTTGAATATCATTCAGTGTATAATTGAAGTAATTCCACAATCTAATTCCAGTTAATGAGGCGACGTTGGCCAGAATCGAAAGTTTGATGACATGCCATCAAATGAAATATTCGATTAAGCTGACCAGGTGTGATATGATGGCGGAGGTTGAAACTGAATATGCTGCGAATCATAATGTGTCAAGAGATGAATTGAAGTTTATTTTTGTATAAAGCCGCTACAAATAATCGAGGTGATATTGCGAAAAATGAATGCAGGTTGTATGGGCCAGATTGCCCATAGGGAAAGTAAGTAAATTACATGAGCGTGGATCGATTTGCCATATGAGTGACCATATTGTGTTATTTGAATTCTGGGGTTGTAGAAAAGTAAGGGCGCATTCTTGAATTAAGCATATGTGAATGAGAAGTATTAAAATTGCTTATGGAAGCATTGAATGTTTGATGTGGTTTGAATGATGATAAGTTTTCTTTGTGTAATGATTGTTGGGTCCTGATGTTAAAACATAAAATGAAAATAGTTTCCACATGATAATGGCAAAGTGTGAGTTTGCCAAGTATTGAGGATTTGATTTGGGAAAAAGCTGTGATGCAAGTTGATCTCATATGCACAGATGTTTAATGATCCTGGGTATTGCAAGCTCCAAGCTTATCATTTTTGTGCATATTTTCTAGATAAGTGATCTTTAACTCTGTTTTGTTCTTAACTTAGGCAGTTTTCTGAGTTTATCCTTTTGCATCATGTTTTGTGTCATTTACTTACATCGAATATTACAGTCAATCTTGTTCTCATAATTTGTTCCAATATATCACTAATACGTGAATGAGATATCATTTGTAGTACTTTTGAGTTAATTTCATTTTGAATTCGATTCTGTCCATTGCACATTTAGGTTCTATTCACTTAATTGCATTTCAATCTTGTTAATTAGATTTAAAAGACCCTCATTATTTTATAAGTTGCTCTTGTTCTCCACTTCTTCTAACACATCATTACCATACGAACAAGAATTAGTTATATCATTTTGAGTTCTTGACTGTTCTGCAATTATGTAAGAGATTCTCATAATTTTACAAACAACCTTTTTCCCAAGTTGTTCCAAGAAATCTCTAACCCTTGAATGAGGCTTAATAGTAACATTTTGAGTTGCAGAATGAGTTAATTATAGTGTCATAAGTTATTTTAGCATAGGGTTCCTTACTATGTTGCAGATGATCTTTTCTCAAAATGTTCCAACAAATTTCTAACAACGAATAAGATTTTCTCTGTGATGTTTTAAGTTGTTGTCTACTAAAGAGAACCTCATCACATCAAACTAATCCTTTTCTTAGTTTGTTCCAACATACCTCTAATGAAATGAATTGGACTAAGTTTAATGTTATGAGTTACTTTTCTTATCAGCTTTACAATCCGTGGATTAGCATTTTCTGTTCTTGGTACCATTCATAGTTTAGAGTAGATTTTATTATGTTCTAGTGTGATCAGTAACTTCTCTTTGCTAGTAATTTAGTTTTTTTTCCCTTTAGCATAAAAACACAAAATCAAAAACACTAGAAAAACACTAAGCACAACGAAGTAGGAAGAAGATACCTAAGCACATATGGTGCACTTCACTTCAACAGTTTACTAGCCCTAGTTGACAATTTATGATATCGATTTAGGAACACTAAGTTAACAAGACATTTTGGCGCCGTTGCCGGGGAAGTGTAACTAGGTAGACTTATTTCTTACCTCCGAAAAACAATGATATGCGTAGAGAAAGAGACTCAAGGGGTAGATTTATAAGAAGCAGAAGCTTGATTCCTAGAACACCACTTGTTCCACCAAGACCAAGAGGCAACACACCTCCAACTCAAACCCACATTCCATACTATACTGATCATAGACTTCCAGAAGACTTAAGATCAAATATTCCATGAGAAAGACCTTCCACTTCATCCACTGAACCTGTCTTAGAAGAATATTCAAGGACCCCTATTGGAGACATAAAATTTTCCACTTCCACAGAAGAATCAACCATGGCAGAGGAAGGGGGAGGAGGAGTCTTTAATGGAGAACATACACTATTTGGAGGAGGTAGAGGTAGAGGTAGAGGAGAAGGAGGTAGAGGTGCAGAAGGAGAAGGAGGTAGAGGTGAAGAAGGAGGCAGAGGAAGAGGTAGAAGGGAAATGGGAAACTCTTTTGGGTTTCCTATAGTAGATGAAGAAACCAATGCAACTATGAAAAATATTTCACCCTCTGTCCTTCCAAACTTTTATGGACTCAAAAGTGAAGATCCTGAAACCTTCCTATTTGAATTTGAAATCCTATGTAGAACCTATGATTACTTACAAGATGCCCAAAAACTTAAACTATTCCCTTCAACATTGAAAGGAGCAGCATTAAAATGGTTTATGAGTTTAATCAACAGTTCTATTAGGACATGGGAAGACATGAAACATGCATTTCTAGAGAGGTATTTGGATTGCTGTATGCCAATCAACCATAAGGAGGAAGTTTTTAAAATGCTACAAAAAGAGGAGGAAAATCTGGAAGATTTGTTGGAAAGGTTTAACTATAACATCAAGAGAGCAAAAATGGAAAAATTAGATCAAGATACTTTGAAAGCTCTCTTGTTGAAGAAAATTAGGGATGAATGGCTAGATATCCTTAATATGATGGGAAAAGGGGATATATCTTAGCTCACATTACTTGAAATAGCTGAATTATGTATCAACCTTTCAAGAGGGAAATCTAAAACTGTAAAAGGACCAAGAGACCCTGCTCTTGCAAGGGCAAGTAAGTCTGCTTCTGGGACAGTAAGTAGGGAAAAAATAGGACATATGCTTGATGAGTTCAAATCTGATATCTTAGGGAGTCTTAGTGAACAAATAGACACCCTCAAGTTACAAAACAAGCAAAAATCTGAATCTGATGCCTTAGCAATCTTTTGTCCCAAATGTAGAAAGAAACATGCCTTGAGAGAGTGCCCTTTGGATGCAAAAGTTGTAGAGACTTGTGTAATTTGTTCAGAAAAACATGAGACCAAGAGTTGTCCTTCACTTCCTGGTCTTAAAGTTGTCTTTCAAGAAGAAACCCCTACAAATTCCACAAAATCTCTCAATTTTGTCTCTAGGAGGCCTTGGCAAGGACCTCAAACACAAGGATTCCATGATCAGCTGTATAATCAACCCCCACCAAATTGGAATTCTTGGCAGCAACCTTGGCCCCAATTCCAAAATCAATCTCAAAATTGGGCACAAGGAGCACAAAATCCCTATGGAAGATACTCTCAGTATTATCAATATCCACCATCTTATCCACCATATCCAAATTTCCCTCCTCAACAAAATCCTCAACAAAATCCACAACATCAAAATCCACCACTTCCATTGCCATTTCCTCAGAAAGCAAATCAGTTACCTGCCCAACCCATACCAAACCCTAACAATAAAAATCATAACACATACATGATAGAAGGCCAACAATTCCCAACCTATTTGATTACTCCTTTAGACCTTAATGATGTTCAACTTAGGTTTGGAAGAATACTTGAAAAGAAGAAACCTTCTGTAATCATACAAGAGCAAAACAACTCTGAGGAAGATTCTCTACGGGTAAATAAAAGTCTTGAAGAGAGCACATCTTTTCAAGACCCAAATATTGAAAAATCAAAACAAAAAGAACCAATAATTTCAACTCCTATATTAGAGCAACCATCAACATTCACCTCTACACCTCCCTTTCCAGAAAGATTACAAATTGATAAGGGTGTAGAGAAACAAATTATGGTGCCCAATTATGATTTCCTAGATGAGCTAAGGAATGTTTGTATTAAGATCCCATTATTACAAGCTATCAAGGAAATTCCAATCTTAGCAAAAAAAATAAAGGAGTTGAGCATGAAAAAAATAGGAAAAAGAATCAAAGAGATAAAGAAAATTCAACTGGCAGGAAAAATAGCAGATATCATGATGGGTAAGATTGCCATTCCAAAGTATCTAGACCCAGGAAATCCAGTTGTTAAAATACACATCAATGGAACTGAGATCCAAAACAAACTTATTGATTTAGGAGCAGCAATCAATATCATGAGTAGACAAATCATGGATAAACTGAAACTTCCTAATCTTCTTTTTACACCCACAGTATTACAATTAGCGGACAGATCTGTGATCAAACCTGATGGGGTAATAGAAGACATTCCAGTGTCCCTAGATTCTTGGGAGTATCCTGTGGATTTTATGATCCTAACTCCTAAAAATAATCTAGGAGGGCATCCTATTATATTAGGAAGACCTTGGTTAGCTACAGCTGATGCTTTCATTAGCTGTAGATCCAGTGATATGTACATCTCTGATGGTATTTCAACCAAGAAATTTACCTTGTATCCTCTAGCAAAAACAATTATAGAGTTAGATGATACTCAATGGATTGAGGATGAAGAAGACATACAACCTCTCTTCACAATTTCAGAAATTAGTGAAGATAGCTAGATTCTAAATACCTTAGAAAATTTTGAATCCTCTTCGGAATACAAACATGAAAAATTTCAAGAAGAATCCAACATTGAGTTTTTATCATCAAGACAGATGTCTCTTTACTCCATGGATAAATTTGGCAGCTCTACAATTGAGATATTTCCAAGTAAAACTTTAAACATAAACAAGAACCTAGAGAAATCTCAACAAGAAAAGCTAGTCAAAATATTACAGAGACATTCTTTTGCATATGCATGAGAGTACACTGATATGAAAGGGATAAGCCCTAAGACTTGCACTCATCACATATACATAGAGGAAAATTGTAAACCAATCAGACAACCTCAGAGATGGATGAATCCAAACCTTAGGGAGATTGTTAAAGAAGAATTGCAGAAATTTTTAAATGTCAACTTTATCTATCCCATTTCAGATAGTCAGTGGGTTTCTCCTTTGGTAATTGTGCCAAAGAAAAATGGTAAATGGAGGGTATGTATTGACTACCGGGAATTAAACAAAGCTACTCTTAAAGATCATTTTTCCCTACCTTTCATAGATCAGGTGTTAGATACATTAGCTGGAAAAAAGTACTTCTCATTTTTAGATGGGTTTAGTGGTTATAACCAAATTCAAGTAGCACTTGAAGATCAAGAAAAAACCACATTTACCTGTCCTTGGGGTACCTATGCTTACCGAGTATTACCATTTGGACTATGCAATGCACCTGCAACATTTCAAAGGGCAGTACTAGGAATCTTTTCAGATCTAATACATGATTGTGTAGAGGTATATATGGATGATTTCACAGTCTATGGAAACACATTTGAAGAAGCCTTAGGCAAACTTGGAGAAAGTTTTAAAGAGATGTAAAGAAGCAAATCTTTCACTAAGTCATGAGAAGTGTTTTATGATGTTTACTGAAGGAATTGTTTTGGGGCATCACATTTCAGGGGATGGGATTAGAGTTGATGAGTCAAAAGTTGAAGTCATCTCTAAATTATCTATTCCAAGTTGTCAAAAATATGTTAGGATTTTTCTAGGATTTACAGGATATTATCGAAGGTTTATAGAAAACTTCACCAAGATAGCATCTCCACTTTTCAAATTACTTACCAAGGACAGTGAATTCAAGTGGAATCTTGATTTCCAGTTAGCCTTTGAGACCCTAAAAACAAAAATCTCTGAAGCACCTATTTTAAGGGGACCTAACCGGAAATTACCTTTTCATATTTCAACAAATGTTCGGATACAACTCTGGGAGCAGTATTGGGGCAAAAAGACCTGATTCCTTATGCCATCTACTACTATTGGCAAAATTTTGATTCCCTTCGTGAGTTAAATTACCAATTAAAAGAGTTTTAATAATATATCTTATGCCATAATAATCATTAATGATAACAGTTATGAAACTTGTTCACACACATCACTCGCAATTAAATATCTAATGAACAAATCAATTACTACCAGAGTCATAAGATGGTTATCAGTTTTTTAAGGTGAATTTTGCACATCACCATTTTAGATAGGCCCTAAAACAAAATACAATAGTCATTTCATTCAGACTCAAAAATTAAAGACAATACTCCAATGAAGATCACCCCCGATATTCCTTTTTGCAACTTCTACTTCAAAACTTGGTTTGATGATATTAAGTAATTATCTAGTTTCTTAGGGAAATTTTCTCTACATACTGAAGTGCAATAGACAAAAGAAGATAATCATGACAAACATAAAATATTCATGGGTTGCTAATGAGTTATACAAAATAGGTCCAGATTTTATCATTAGGAGATGTGTTCGGGAAGATGAGATGCCTGAGATCCTCAAGGCATGTCATGATGAACCTTGTGGCGGACACTTTGCTGATAAAAGAACAGCTTATAAGATCCTTCATTTAGGATATTATTGGCCATCCCTTTTAAAGATGCTAAAGAGTATGTCAAAAGGTGTGACAGTTGCCAAAGGGTAGGGAAACCTTCTCCTTCAGGTGAGATGCCATTGCAGCCTCAGGTACATATTGAACCTTTTGAAAAATGGGCTTTAGATTTTGTAGGACCTATTAGTCCTCCATCAAGATAAAAGAAATATATATTAGTTTGCACTGATTATGTTACCAAATGGGTAGAGGCCAAGCCATTACTTTCTGCTACTGAAGCATCTGTAGTTAATTTTCTTTTTGAGGATATTTTTACTTGTTTTGGTGTCCCAAGAGAAATTGTTACAGATCAAGGAGCTCAATTCACATCAAGGCTAGTGGAACAAATGGTGGAGAGGTACAAAATCAGACACAGAAAATCTACTCCCTATCATCCACAAGCAAATGGCCAAGTGGAATCTACTAATAAGGTCATTGAAGGGATCCTAACAAAGACTGTTCATTTACATAGAAGAGATTGGGAAGACAGGCTTCCTGAAGCCTTGTGGGCCTATAGAACTACATGGAGAAGCACAACAAGTCATACCCCTTATGAACTTGTTTATGGAAAACAAGTCTTGTTTCCCATAGAGTTTCAGATTCAAACTTTTAAAATGGCAGTCCAGCTAGGACTTGATCTAACAGAAGCACAAAAGCACAGATTGGAGCAGATTAATGAATTGGATGAGATCAGACAGGATGCAGTCCAGAAAACAAATATAGTCCAACAACAAAGGACTGGATGGCATGATAAATACATTAAGGATAATAAATTCAAAGAAGGTGACTGGGCCCTCTTGTTTGATTCAGAGTTCAAAGATTTTCAAAGTAAATTCCAAACACATTGGCCTGGGCCATATGAAATTGTGAATTTTTTTGACAATGGAGCAATAAAAATCAGGACAATAGATGAAGATAAGGTGACTTTTCTTGTAAATGGTCATAGATTGAAACTGTATCATAAGCCACTTTCAAGAGAAGAATTTGTCAAGAGATTCCAAGAGAACAGTGATGTGAAGTTAATGAAGAAGAATCCTTCTTCTTCATCAACTTAATTGTGTTTTCTGAAATCAGATGCTAAAAAAATAAAAAAATAAAAAATAAAAATAAAGTATAAACATGAAAACTAATCATTGATTAGCATGTTTATACAGAAAAGATAAGGTGAAAATCAGAATCCTTCTGACACTTTATCTTTTCAAAATTGTTCTTTTCCTGAAAGCAAGTATCATAAAATCATAAGTGCAGGCTCACTTTACATATCACATTCCACTTATGATCCATTTCACTTCATCATATCTCACTTCATTCATATTTCATTCCCACCATTTCAGCAGATCCATTTTATTTCATTTCTCAGCACTGCCCACTACATATTTCAAACAATTTCATTCCATGTCTCAAAGATTTTATAGGTACATTCTCAGAGTCAGATATTCTGCAGCCAACCATTCAGCAACCACTTGTTCAGCAGCAAATTGATCCTGCAAGCCTACTTCAACAAGCAAAATCAAAAGGATTATGAAGACTGAAAGATCAATAATTTTCAAAGGAAAGACAAAGCATATTAAAACAGCAAAAATCAAAAGCAGGGCTAAGGTAAAATTGTGTGAAATTATTATGATAGCAGATTATGAAAGATATAGTATGGTTAAGTCATATGTATGTTTCATAAATTTATTTTGATTATTCATATTGATCAATCTTATCATAAAATCCTTGAAAAAATCCCTTCCATTCCGCTCCATATCAAATCATCATTTATTAAAATTTAACAGTCAGTACTTGAAGTGATCTATTAGGTCACGTCACTAACCCGAAATATTCATTAATGATTTTGAAATCCTCATGATATTTCTCCGCGGTCTTTTACTCCATGAAAAATCTCAAACTATTCATATGATTTACCCTCACCGTATTTTACTCATCCCATATCCACTTCATGTCATTTTTTCCGTAGCCAATTCCTGTCTGCAGAAACAGAGAAGTCATCTTTAGGGTGAGACAACCCTATACAACCATTTTTACCTCGAATAGGAGAGTATTAATAGAGCAGTAAATTAAATTTGAGGAAAATAAGCCATGGGACTTATTGTAAGGTCCGAGCCAGTTGGAAACAAATATCTAGAAGGTTACCCACAGATTAAAGAGATGTTACAGCAGGTTGGATGGCTAAATTTTTTGGATAAGTTCAATGGATTTCACAAGGAGGTCACCAAGTCATTTTCCCAGTCATTCAACGGGTCAAAAGTTGAAATAGGTGATGTCAAGTTCATTATCACAGAATCCTTCATAGCAGAAGTAACAGAGTTGCCAAGGCAAGGTGAACGATGGTTTAAAAACAAGGAATTTCACAATGAAGCATGGAGACAGATGCTAAAAACACCAGGTATGGATATTTCAGTTTTCAAGAAAGGCATTCCTAGTTCAGCCTTGAAGAAGAAATGGCGAAATATGTTGCTAATTCTACAAAAGTTTATAACCTGTGAGGGGAGGTTTGGCACCCTATATGTTTATCACATTCGACTTATGATGAATTTCCTAGATGAAGAGATAAATTTACCCTTTTTCTTGCAGAATAGCCTAAAGAGGATGGATTCTAATGTCCAAAAAAGGGTTTAGTTCTTAGAAACCACCTTATATCATCATGGCCTAGTTCAAATTATAATTGAGCATCATTTGAAAAAGGTAGGAGACAGTTGGGATGATTTCCTCTTGAGAAATCATTTTTAAGAACCTAAAGAAACTATGTCTGAAGGAAAACTTGTAAGAAGAAGCAGGAGAGGAAAAATTGCCAAATATGTTGAAATTAAAACTGATAAATCAATACAAGAAGACAGTGAGGAGATTATCTTTGAAAAATTGGCCAAAATCAAGAAACAACTCAAAAAGGAAAAGATAATAAGAAAGGATGCTAAGGAGAGAGGTGAGGAACCATCTAAACTGAGAAGAAGTCATAGGCTTAAAGGCATATTGAAGAAGAGAGGAGATAAGCAAACATGAATCATAGATATTGAAGATGAAGAGACACCAATTGACAGATCTCTTGAGTACCAGTACGAAGAAGATCTTGATAGAGGAGCTCCGGAGGTAGACCTAGCCCAACAACAGATCTATAATTATGTTGAATCATTAGAAAAAAGAGCCTCAGAAAACAGAGAAAGAACTCCTAGCCCAGAATAATCTCCCATTGAAGTGTTGAAAAGAGACAAATATGAACTGGAAGTACTCAATAGGCATATAAAAAATGAAAATGAAATTTTAAGGGAACAAGTCAAATTGAAAAGTGACATGAACACAACTCTCTCTCTGTAAATGGAAAAATTGTACAAGTCTAGTGAGAAACTGGAGACGAAAAACAAGAAGTTGAATAGGGAACTTATAAATCTGAGGTTCAAATTGGTCATAAGGAAGCCTAGGATGCCATTGAACACCAAGAAAAGCAGAAAAAGGAAGCTAGATGTCTTGGCTGAAGTTTCAGAATACATGGATTGATTGCATGAGGACATGCAAAAGTTTTGTAATGGGGGTATGTTGAGCCCTAAAGATGTCCTTTCCCTTCACCAAATTTCACTTCATTCCATTTTTCCTTTATTAGCTATAGGCTTAAAATATCAATAGGAATGATTAAAATCACTTTAAGAATGCATGCAATGACTGAATTATTATACTTTTGTGGTTTTGTTGTCATAGTGATTTTTGGCTACAGAATGCAGTCATTCTGTAGCTAGTCGCATATTCCGTAGCCATATTTATGTTTACACAGGTTATAGGTGTCATCTGAGAGAAAGACGCATATGGTTAAATTCCAGAACTCTCCTACATCATTCCTTGTCCTCCATGAAGGCTGAGCAAAAATCTGAAAGTGGTTATGCACGTGGACAAAGCCAAAACCAAGAAGCAGACTTCTACAAGGATAAGGACTCTACAGGTGTCTTCAGCAAAATACGAGTCCTCAACAGGAGTTCTAGTTCTATTTTGATTATAAAAGACACCTATGCCTATTTCTACTCAATGACAATTATGTATTTTCTTATAAAAATAACTCGGTGAACCGAGAAACAGTTAGTTGATGTTTTTTTGTTAGTTCTCAAAGACTGTGATACTCTGTTTCTGAGCGTTTTTCCTTTAATGAAAGAAGTATAACTTTGATGCATGATCTGAAGCAACTTTAAGGAGTTAAGGATTCGTGTGCCAATCTGATGGTAGAGGACCCCTACTGTCCGAAAGGATTTGTGCATATTTTCTAGATAAGTGACCTTTAACTCTATTTTGTTCTTAACTTAGGCAGTTTTCTGAGTTTATCCTCTTGCATCATGCTTATGTCATTTAATTACATCGAATATTATAGCCAATCTTGTTCTCATGAGCTGTTCCAATATATCACTAATGCGTGAATGAGATATAGCTGTAGTACTCTTGAGTTAATTGCATTTTAGTTCAGTTCTGTTCATTGCATTTCAGTTCTATTAGTTAATTGCATTTCAGTCCTGTTAATTAGACTTAAAAGACCCTCATTATTTTATAAGCTTCTCTTGTTATTAACTTCTTCTAACACATCATTATCATATGAACAAGAATTAGTTATATCATTTTGAGCTCTTGACTGTTCTGCAATTTCTCATAATTTTACAAACAACCTTTTTCCCAAGTTGTTCCAAGAAATCTCTAACCTTTGAATGAGGCTTAATAGTAACATTTTGAGTTGCAGAATGAGTTAATTCTAGTGTCATAAGTTATTTTAGCATAGGGTTCCTTACTACATTGCAGATAATATTTTCTCAAAATGTTCCAACAAATTTCTAACAACGAATAAGATTTTCTCTGTGATGTTTTAAGTTGTTGTTTACTAAAGAGAACCTCATTACATCAAACTAATCCTTTTCTCAGTTTGTTCCAACATACCTCTAATGAAATGAATTGGACTAAGTTTAATGTTATGAGTTATTTTTCTTATTAGCTTTACAATCTGTGGATTAGCATTTTCTGTTCTTGGTACCATTCATAGTTTAGAGTAGATTTTATTCTGTTTTAGTGTGATCAGTAACTTCTCTTTGCTAGCAATTTAGTTCTTTTCCCCTTAGCATAAAAACACAAAACCAAAAACACTAGAAAAACACTAAGCACAACGAAGTAGGAAGAAGATACCTAGGCACATATGGTGCACTTCACTTCAATAGTTTACTAGCCCTGGTTGAAAATTTATGATATCAATTTAGGAACACTAAGTTGAGTATTTAAATATCATCAAACTATGATATGACACTCCGTCAAGATGTATGACGTACATATGGCAAAGATATGGCTGTTGATTTTGAATGGAATTACAAGGTGAGTAAGATTGAAGTCTAAGGACACAAAGCCCATTTCAAAGTTGGTGTCTGGGATGCCCAATCATGAGGACATTTGTCAGGATTGTGACGAAAGAATAGGGGAATTTTCCTCATTCCTCAAGTGTTATCTGATGCATTATGAATTATCTGATATGCTGCCTTGGGAGGATGTTCTTATAGATGTATTCTCTCACAAGAGGAGTTGGCGTTAAGAAGGAGACTACAACTGTATATGCTCCTGAACTAATATCATTGCTGGAAGAAAGAAGACCCTCATGGCTTAGAGACATATGGATCCAAAGGGGGAAATTATGGGAAAAGAAAGAAGCCATATAAATGCCAGAGGTACCTAGATGCCATGAGTACAACATGAGTCTGGATCATGTGAAGAAAATGTAAAGAATCTAGTCTAGAAGGATGCGATACACTAAGAGTACAAGTTCATTATGAAGGATGATGTCTAGGATATGGTCCCCAAACCGTAGGACAAAACTGTTGTCACCTCGATATGGCTCTACAAGATCAAACATGGATCTGATGGCAGTGCCGAAAAGTACAAGGCAAGATGTGTTGCCTAAGACTTCTCTCTAGGAAGGCATTGATTATGATTGCACCTGTGATCTATTATTACCCTTACTGCTACGCAAAGACGAAATCTTCATCAGATGGATGTGAAGACCGCATTTCCGCATAGTGCAGTAAAGGAAGAGGTGTATGTAGAGCAACCTCTGGGGTTTGAAGTCCAGGATCAAGACACCTCTGTTTTCAGGTTGAATAAATCCCTTTATGAGTTGAAGCTAGCCCCCAGGGCTTGGTACGAGAGGAAATATAGCTACTTGATGAAGCTGGGCTTTACTCGTAGTAATGCTAATTTAAACCTTTACTTCAAGGTTGATAGAGAAAAGCCTCTCATTCTGGTTCTCTATGTGGACAATCTCTTCCTGATAGATGCTGGACCTCTCATTAATCAGTGTAAGAGGTAGCTCACTTATGAGTTCAAGATGAAGGACCTAGGACTGATGCATTACTTCCTAGGCCTGGAGGTCTGGCAGAGACCGGGCAAGATTTTCCTTTCTCAAGGAAAATATATTGTGAAGCTGCTGGAAAGATTTGGAATGATGGACTGCAAGTCCGTGTTGACACCGATGGAGCTCAACTTTAAGAAGTTGAGTGGCAGCGCTGTTGGGCCCATATCCTATTGAGTATCGTTAACTCATAGGGGCCCTGATGTTCTTAGGGAACATCCGTCTGGATGTATGTTGTGCAGTGAACACTTTGAGTCAACACATGGTTGATCCTCATAACTTTCACTGGGTTGGTGCCAAGAAACTCTCGAGATATCTCTGGGGCACGATAGACCATGGGTTGAGATACATTACCAGGAGTTTGAGATTCCGTGAATATACTGATGCCGATTGGGCTGTCAGTGTGATGGATCACAAGAGTGCATCTGGATGCTGCTTCACACTTGGGTCTGCTTCAAGCAGGGAGAAAAAGTCGGTAGCTTTGAGCACCACTAAGGCCGAATACATTGTAGCATGTATGGCCTGTTGTGAAGCCACTTGGTTGCGAAAGCTCTTTAGTGAGCTATTCGAGCATGTGATAGATGCCACCATTATCCTTTGTGATAACCAGAGGGGGATTCGTTTGTCAGAGAATCCCGTGTTCCACAATCAATCCAAGCATGTTGATGTCTGGTAACATTTTATCTGGGATATGGTACAACGAGGCACCATAAGGCTCGATCATATAGGAACTAATAAGCAGGTCACAGATATTATCACAAAGCCCTTGGGGAAGGTCATGTTCCCAACCTTCTGTGAGAATCCTGGAATCGTGGAACAACCCTATTTGGAGGGTCCTGTTGGACGATGAGCTCTGGGAGCTCTAGGGGGGCTTTGGGGATAGCTTCTTAGAGCTATGAGCAACCACCAGGCTAGGATTTCCAAGCCTTGTTGGTGTGCTTCTGCCCCACCGTGATGATATTTAGTTGGTTTACCTCTCTTTGATCTGTGCCCTGTATGCATCCTACCCATGGAGTTTCAGACTCATGGGAAGTACCTCTAATTTGGCCAATGAGGTGGGAAATGTGAATAGAGACCATAGAAATTCTAATGGATGCATAAGAGATTGTCGTACTCTCTATGTCTAGGATGGCATGTGTCCAACCACTTGATCTGGGATCAAATTTAGTGAGGTTTCAGACTGCCAAATGACTTCGGGTCAGTGAAACTAACTTCAGGTTAGTATATGACTCTCTTGAGTCCAAGAGAGGTTTCAAACCTCCAACTAACTTCGGGTCAGTGAAACTAACTTCGGGTTAGTATATGACTCTCTCGAGTCCAGGTTTCAGACCTCCAACTAACTTCAGGTCAGTGAAACCAACTTCGTGTTGGTGTGTGACTCCTTTGAGTCATATAGAGGTTTCAGACCTCTGAGCTGACTTCGGGTTAGCCATGAGTGATGTCTTTGTGACTCACCTTTTGTTTTTAAATAAATAAGCCAATGAAGCAAGTTACGATGGGATGACGCACAATGTTTGAATGACACTGGTGGATGGAGTTCTCCCTAGTTGAGAGGGAGTGTTAATTTTGGAAAACTAGGTACAAACTCCATGTTATGATGCTTAGATGATGATGCCAATATTTTTATTGGATTCCTCTTTTGGAGAGGTACAAGATCGATCTAAAGATCATCTTGATTGGGAGAGTAGAACATGTATTTTTAATTTATTCCACATGTGCATGGTCGGCTTGATTTATCCCACATGCATAAGAGATGTGTCACACACCCCCAAAGATGCCTATATATTGAAGAGACTTGGAGTTCATTTTACAAACACATTTTTGTGGAGGAATTTTCTTCTCCCTTGAATGGTGATGGAGCAACGTTCTTGGTTCTGCGTTTAGGGCTTCTTGGTGCAACATCTTTGTGGAGTATTCTTGATGAGACGTCATGGGGTTGTGTGACACATTGGGTTGGCTGACCTTATGGAGACTTTGCTGGTTGAAGCATCCTGCTGGCCGCTGTAACGCCACCATTATTTATCTCTGTTTTTGGCTTATCTTCCATCGATCTATTGATATGTTATATCTACATCTTACTTTCCTTAAGCCCTAGAAGTTTAAAGCATATCTGCATCTAGCATATAACATCTTCAAAATTTAACATGAAACCTCTTGAATATACACCTAGTCAATTGGAAAAAATCAAAACTGAAAGGATTTAATCATCATAAACCGGGTCTATTGAAGAAGGAGAATGATCCATTGTAATACATCCTAATTTCGAAGTTAACCAACCTCAGATAACTGAAAAAGAACAAGAACAACCAGAAATTTCTGAAGTAATTATAAATGAATACGTAACTGGTGAGTTGTTAGATACACAGCGCATTGAACTTGAAATATTTGAGCTTGAGTCTGATTCCACTTCATCTGAGTCACCTTCGGATCTTATAGCCTCGACTCCTGGCTGTCCTCGTTCACCTCAATTAAAGCTTCTCATCACTGAGAATCTTCCTCTTGGCCTTATTAGCATTGAAGAAATCTCTGACGAAGAAGAAGAGATTGCACTTCCCTCTCGTCAAGAATTTTTAGATTTGAGGTTTAGTGAACCAATATACCCTTTCATTCCTTTTCGAACAGAGCCTTGGTATTGCCAATTCACCGATTTTTTACATAACTCTGGTTACAGTCACCCACGACGCCGAATCCCATTCTACTCTTTACCCAAAAATAGTAACATGGCTTCTGAAAGCATATCCATTGAGTCATCTATGTTTTCTTCTTCACCAGAAAACTTTTTGTATGGCGGTCCTTCTGTTCCTGCTGGGTACCAGTTGCTTTCTGGCACTTTTTCAGGAGCATCTCCTTTCTCTAAAACTTCTACTATGTCAACTGGTCTATTTGAGTCTACCACCCAACCTTTGACGAAGAAACACGTATATATGTTTTTCGGGAATATACCTCAAGCTAGCTCACAAGGTGGCTATATTAATATAACGCTTGGGGGGCAACAACCTCTTCAAGGTCAGCAACCTCTTCAAGGGCAACAATTTTTTCAAGGGCAACAACCTCTTCAAGGGCAACAGCCTCTTCAAGGGTAGCAGCCTCTCCAAGGGCAGCAACCTCTTCAAGGGCAGCAGCCTTTTCAAGGGCAACAATCTTTTCAGGAGGACAACCTCTTACTAGAACCTATCCAACGGTTGTAGGGCAACATATTCCTGGTAGTTATCAAACTTATGTTCCAATGCCTCAAACTAGTTATGGTCAACCCTATGTGTCAGAACCTTCAATGGGAACTCCTTACCCAGGGATAAATACTATGTGGAACCCTTTGTTTACTCAACAATCTTTGCAACCTACATTGCAAGTGCCTTATAATCAACCTGGTCAACTGGTTGGACAATTTGGTTACACCCAAGTCCAACAACCCGTTCAAGGTGCACTTCAAATTACCCCAAAGGCATTTGTGCCAAGTAGTCAACCACTGGTCCGAGTACTCCTAGTACTCCTATCCAATCTGCTATGCAAACTTCTGTTCAACAACCAGATACACTTATCCCAGGAGTTTCTCAAGTCTCTATTGCTACGACCCTTCAAATGTCAACACCAAATGTTATGCAAGCTATCCCTCAAACTACTACCCATCAAACTGGACCTATAGTCCAGTTAATTCCTTAAGCCTCTGTGGGACAACCTTGTGCAACAACTATGCAAACAAGTCAACCTTTTACAAGTCAAATTTTTCAAGGACAACCCTTTGTAGGTCAACCTGTTCAAGGGCAACCTTTTACACGTCTAACTATTCAGGGATAACCCTCGCTAGGTCAAAATTTTCAAGGTCATTTTTTTCAAAGCCAACCGTTTCAAGGGAAATTACAATATGGACAAGTGGGACAAAATCCAACTTTTCAGAGCCAACCATACCCTGGTTATATATATCAAATACCAGCTCAACCTCAACTTGGTATGGCTACCCCTGGATACCCTAGAGGTATACCGATTCCAACTGCTCAAGCTGTCGTAGGTTTTCCTGGATATCCTCCTCCAGGTATTGGTATTGTCCCTCAGGGTTATCAATTCGCTCAGCAAGACCCTAATAGGCGGTTACCTTTCATTGCAACTTTAGATTTATCAGACTTGTCTCGGCTAACGAATGATCCAATTTACTATCTTCCGTTTTGGTCGGCAATGCCTACTAAGTTGCCTAGTGACATTCCAAAGTTTGAAGGAAAATCGGGAGAAGACCCCTCAAACCATGTTATGACTTATCATCTGTGGTGTGCATCCAATTCTTTGATCGATGATTCTATCCGTTTAAGACTTTTTCAAAGAACTTTGATCGGCTTAGCCGCAAAGTGGTACATTGAGTTACCACGAGGCTCTTTCAACAATTTCAATGCCTTAGCAATAGCTTTCCTTACTCATTTTCAATTACTAGTCTGTTATGATAATGGCACGAAACTATTGACTTCACTTAAACAAAGCACGTCTACGTACATTTCAGATCACATCCATGAATGGAGACGTAGACGCCGCTTAGTCAAAGTTTTCATCCCAGATCAAATTTTGGGTAAATGGTTCATTAAATCATTGCTCCCTAAGATTACTGAAGATGTAGCTAAAGGAGGCGTTGTAACAGAAGAGCAAGTCATCGCTCAAGCCCAGTATCTGGACCTTGTTTACACATAGTCTGGTACTTTGTGTGAAAAAATTCTTGATTTACCTCGCCCAGGTCAACTTACTACAACTTCTTCTGGTTCTCATGCCGCAGACGATGTAATTGGTATAGTTAATACATTAAAGAGTAAGAAGAGACCATCTAAATCTACTACTCCAATCAGAAGTTTACCTGATTCACCCAAAGGAGACTCTTCCCTACAAACTTCTGCCAAAATTCATGTCATAGACTCATCCACTGCTAAAACTAAATCATCCGGCAATAAGAAGAAAGAGAAGGGTAAAAATAAAAAAACCAATTCTCCAAAAGAGAAAGCAGAAAAAACCGAACCATCAGTCGAAAAACGGAAGCCTCGTTATCCTTGTCTTATCTGTGGCGAGGATCACTACACCAAAGAGTGCCCACATCGGGCCAAGGTATCTAAATTTGTCAAAGGTTCGCCCACACCCGCTGTCCTTGAAGATCCTTTTCCATCGCAAGACAACAAAATGATCAGATCTTCTCCCAATTCATCGACGAATATCCTGATGATGTCTCAGGTCATGGTTGCAACACGATCTCAAGTCTATGGATCTAAGAGTCTTGTAATTGGGAAGGAAACTGAATCATCCAGTCAACCTCCAGTATCAACTCCTGTTTCCGAACCATTACACAACGAGAAAACTAATCCTGATTTGGTAATTAAACCGCCTGCCGAAGGTGTACTTCGAAAGTTGGCTTTCAATCCCCATGCGAGAGGCCGCTCATAATTGCAATATTGTTGAAGATTTGGCCATGTCCCCTTCAACAATGTCGGCCCTCGAAGTGCTGCAATCTTGTCCAGCTCAGAGAAAGTTACTGTTATCAGCTATTGGAGCGATTGATCCTCAAGATTCCAATCTTATTGTCTTTGATCTCGAGAACTTTGTACCTAGACTCCCGCACCAAATGGTTTTTCAAATTCCTGTTTTAGTCAAATCTAGGCGAGTTTTTTGCACAGTAATTGACGAGGGATCATCTACGTGCATTATGTTCTTAACTTGTTGGAAAAATCTTGGTTCTCCACCAATCAATCAGTCACCTACTATTCTTAAAGCCTTTGATGGAAGAGGTTTTTGTCCATTTGGAATACTCTAGGATTTACCTATAGAGGTAGAAGGAAAAGCCGTTATGCTTGAGGTGGAAGTTGTTGATGCCCCTCTTGACTACAACCTTTTGTTAGGTCAAAGTTGGTCTTATGCTATGACCGCTGTTGTTTCATCAGTCTTTCGATTGATCATGTTTCCTCATAAAGTAAAGATTGTTAAAATCGATCAGTTGTCTTACTTCGCTTCTGACCGTACCTCTACAGATAGTATCCAACATATTGGAAAGATAGTTATCCCTTATGAAGATGTTGGGGTAAGACTAGTTAAAGATTCCGCTCTTATGGGAACTTTAGCTATACCTCCTCCTAACGTACCTCGAACTATTGCCAATATCAATATGATTACATCAAGCACAATGCCATTTGATGACCCATGGAATGTGCCTTTAGAATCTGAAATGGACTATTATGGCGATGAGATGCCTTTAATTCCATATGAATCGCATATGTAGCGGTACAATCGCTTTCTGACATTTCATCAACTGATCTGATCAAATGAACGTGGTCAGTAAAGAGTCTTCTTCTCTACCAAGCTCAATCACGACATATTTTTCTGATCCTTTTCAACAAATGTTTTCAACTGATGAAAATATTCGAGAAATCTTGTCATTGGATGAATTACCTTGGGACGATCTTCATCATCGATCCTCTTTTTTACCAGACCTTGATAGAGTTGAAAATGACTTTTAAGTTTTCATCAATATTTCTGATTGATTATGTCGAGGAACCTCAAAATCCTATGTCAATCTTTCATTTGGATTCTGAGATAAACTTAGGAAATATTTCCGCGACAATTCCCATTGACATATCAATCAAACCAGGAGTAACTGAAAACATTCATAGAGGTGCTTCTTGCTCAATTGAAGAAATCAATATGTGTAAAGCCCTATTTCAGGAATTTCGAGACATTTTTGCTTGGTCTTACGAAGAAATGCTAGGAATTGATCCTAAGATTGTGATTCACGAAATTAAGACATACCTGGATGCTAAACCTATTAGACAAAAATTACGTCCAATACATCTGCGAAAAGCTGCTGCTATTAAAGCTGAAGTTGAAAAACTACTTTGTGCAGGATTTATTTATCCTATTCCTTTGACAAATTGGGTATCTAATATGGTTCCAGTGACCAAGGAACAAGGGACTATCAGAGTATGTGTCGATTATAGGGATATTAATAAGGCTTGTCCCAAAGACAATTATCCCACCCCTTATATCGACCAAATTGTTGATGATTGTGTTGGAAATGAAATATTTTCATTTATGGATGGATTTTCTAGTTACAATCAAATAAACATACTCCTTGCCGATCAACCCAAGACAAAATTTATATGTCCATGGGGGACATTTGCATATTGGAAATTAACTTTTGGACTGAAAAATGCTAGCGCAACTTTTCAAAGAGCTATGTCTTACGCATTTCACGATATCAAACACATTGTGCAACCCTACTTGGATGACTTACCTGCTCATTCTTTACGCAGACAAGATCATCCTACACATTTACGTGCTATCTTTATGTGATGTAGGCATTACAACATTCGTTTGAATCCACACAAATGTGTATTTTGTGTACGATCAAGACGATTACTTGGTTTCATTGTTTCTAAATAGGACATTCTTGTCAGCCCATTGAAGGTTGAGGCCATTGTGAATCTACCTCCTTCCACTCTTCGCCAACTCCAGAGTTCGCAAGGGAAAACAAACTTTCTACGTCGTTTTATCCCGAACTATGCGGAGTTAACTAAAGGTTTCACTCAGTTATTAAAACATGATGTTCCATTCATTTGGGACGAGCCTGTCGATAAAGCTTTTGATGCACTCAAACACGCGTTGACCCACGCATCGTTGTTGCACCCAACTTATTATCACCAAGATTACTTTTTGTATTTAGCTGCGTCCGATTCCACCATTGGAATGGTTTTAGTTCAAGAAGATTGACTCTAACAATTAACATGTGATTTATTACCTAAGTCGGAACCTCACACTGACAGAGATCAAGTATTCACATGTGGAGAAATTGGCCTTGGCAGCCGTTCAATCTATCCAACGATTCTGTCATTACATACTGTTACGTAAAACCTCTGTGATATGTAACTGTAACCCTATGATGTACATTTTGACGAAACAATTGTTCAGGGGCAAATACTCTAAATGGATAGTTATCCTACAAGACTTTGATTTGGAGTTCGAAAAATCCAAATCTAAGAAATCACTCGTTTTTGTTGAACTTATGTGTGACTTTCTCTACACTGAATTGGAAATCGTGGCAGAAGAACATCTTCCTAATGAATCTCCGTTTCTAATCAGCACATTCGACCCTTGGTATGGAGATATCATTATATATTTTCAAACCCAAACGTTTTGGCCAGAATTTTCACGTTCTGATCGACATAGAATTCGATACCAGTCTCAACAATACAATATTGTTGGCGACGCTCTTTATCGTTGCGGTGCCGATTATGTTTTTCGATGTTGTATAACTCATGAAGTCTAAAGGGTTTTAAATAACTGCCATTCTGGAGCATTTGGTGGTCATATGTATGGGTTTGCCACATCCCAAAAGATATTGCGCGCTAGTTATTTTTAGCCATCAGTATTCAAAGATTGTATCCTTGCGGTTAGAAAATGCCACAATTGTCAGATTTTTGGTCGAAAGATGCGTGCACCTCTAGCTCGTCTTCCCCCAATCATAGCTGTCGGTCCATTTGCAAAATGGGGCATCGATTTCGTTACATGTAACCCTCATTCGGCTGTGGGGCATTGGTATATTATTCTCGTTGTAGATTACTTTACCAAATGGGCCGAGGTGATGCCTACATTCACGACTGACGACAGAATTACAACTATTTTCATATTCAATCATGTGATTGCTAGGTTCGGTGCCCCTCAAGCTATCGTTACGGATCATGGTAGCCACTTTCGAAACATTATGATGACTGAACTTTCCGTTTAGCTTGGCCTACACCATGATAATTCCACACCGTATTACCCACAGGCCAATGGCCAAGTTGAGGTTGTTAACAAAGTTTTAACCAACACGATTAAACGGATTGTAAGAAATCATAAATCGAAGTGGCATACCATGCTTTTTTCTGCATTGTGGGCATATTGTAACTCCACAAAAACATCCACAAGGTTTACTTTTTTTCAGCTCGTTTACGGTTTAGAAGTTGTTTTACCCATTGAATGTGAAATTCCGTCACTCAAACTAGCCATTGAGTTATTACCAGCTACCTCTGAAGAGGAAAAACGTTTCTTATACCTAGCACAGTTAGATGAGACTCGCTGCACCGCTGCATTAGCTGCTAAAGCTCCTAAATTTTTTGTTAAGGCTCAATATGATCAAAGCGTTAACCCTCGTATCTATTCGGAAGGTGACCTAGTCTTAGTAAACGATCAAGCTCATGATAAACTAAGCGCTGGTAAATTTGAACCAATGTGGCATGGTCCTTATATTGTTAAGCGTGTGCTTGCAAAAGGGGCCTATGAATGGTTCATTAAATCATTTCTCCCTAAGATTACTGAAGATGTAGATAAAGGAGGCGTTGTAACAGAAGAGCAAGTCATCGCTCAAGCCCAGTATCTAGACCTTGTTTACACATAGTCTGGTACTTTGTGTGAAAAAATTCCTGATTTACCTCGCTCAGGTCAACTTACTACAACTCCTTCTGGTTCTCATGCCGCAGACGATGTAATCGGTACAGTTAATACATCAAAGAGTAAGAAGAAACCATCTAAATCTACTACTCCAATCATAAGTTTACCTGATTCACCTAAAGGAGACTCTTCTCTACAAACTTCTGCCGGAATTCATGTCGTAGACTCATCTACTGCTAAAACTAAATCATCTGGCAATAAGAAGAAAGAGAAGGGTAAAAATAAGCAAAACAATTCTCTAAAAGAGAAAGCAGAAGAAACCGAACCATCAGACGAAAAACGGAAGCCTCGTTATCCTTGTCTTATTTGTGACAAGGATCACTACACCAAAGAGTGCCCACATCGGGCCGAGGTATCTAAATTTGTCAAAGGTTCTCCCACACCCACTGTCCTTAAAGATCTTTTTCCATCACAAGACAACAAAATGATCGGATCTTCTTCCAATTCATCGACGGATATCCTGATGATGTCCCAGGTCATGGTTGCAACACGATCTCAAGACTATGGATCTAAGAGTCCTGTAGTTGGGAAGGAAACTGAATTATCCAGTCAACCTCCAGTATCAACTCCTCCTGTTTTCGAACCATTACACAACGAGAAACCTAATCCTGATTTGGTAATTAGACCGCTTGCCAAAGGTGTACTTCGAAAATTGGCTTTCAATCCACATGCGAGAGCCACTCAGAATTACAATATCGTTGAAGATCTGGCCACGTCCCCTTCAACAATGTCGGCCCTCGAAGTGCTGCAATCTTGTCCAGCTCAGAGGAAGTTACTGTTATCAACTATTGGAGCGATTGATCCTCAAGATTCCAATCTTATTGTCTTTGATCTCGAGAACTTTGTACCTAGACTCCCGCACCAAATGGTTTTTCAAATTCTTGTTTTAGTCAAATCTAGGCGAGTTTTTTACACAATAATTGACGAGGGATCATCTACGTGCATTATATCCTTAGCTTGTTGGAAAACTCTTGGTTCTCCACCAATCAATCAGTCACCTACGATTCTTAAAGCCTTTGATGGAAGAGGTTTTCGTCCATTTGGAATACTCCAGGATTTACCTATAGAGGTAGAAGGAAAAACCGTTATGCTTGAGGTGGAAGTTGTTGATGCCCCTCTTGACTGCAACCTTTTGTTAGGTCGAAGTTGGTCTTATGCTATGACCGCTGTTGTTTCATCAGTCTTTCGATTGATCATGTTTCCTCATAAAGTAAAGATTGTTAAAATCGATCAGTTGTCTTACTTCGCTTCTGACCGTACCTCTACAGATAGTATCCAACGTATTGGAAAGATAGTTATCTCTTATGAAGATGTTGGGGTAGGACTAGTTAAAGATTTCGCTCTTATGGGAACTTTAGCTATACCTCCTCCTAATGTACCTCGAACTATTGCCAATATCAATATGATTACATCAAGCACAATGCCATTTGATGACCCATGGAATGTGCCTTTAGAATCTGAAATGGACTATTATGGCGATGAGATGCCTTTAATTCCATATGAATCGCATATTTAGCGATACAATCGCTTTCTGGCATTTCATCATCTGATACTGATCAAATGAACGTGGTTAGTAAAGAGTCTTCTTCTCTACCAAGCTCAATCACGACATATTTTTCTGATCCTTTTCAACAAATGTTTTCAACTGATGAAAATATTCGAGAAATCTTGTCATTGGATGAATTACCTTGGGACGATCTTCATCATCGATCCTCTTTTTTACTAGACCTTGATAGAGTTGAAAATGACTTTTAAGTTTTCATCAATATTTCTGATTGATTATGTCGAGGAACCTCAAAATCCTATGTCAATCTTTCATTCGGATTTTGAGATAAACTTAGGAAATATTTCCGCGACACTTCCCATTGACATATCAATCAAACCAAGAGTAATTGAAAACATTCATAGAGGTGCTTCTTGCTCAATTTAAGAAATCAATATGTGCAAAGCCCTATTTCAGGAATTTCGAGACATTTTTGCTTGGTCTTACGAAGAAATGCCAGGAATTGATCCTAAGATTGTGATTCACGAGATTAAGACATACCTAGATGCTAAACCTATTAGACAAAATTTACATCCAATACATCCGCGAAAAGCTGCTGCTATTAAAGCTGGAGTTGAAAAACTACTTTGTGCAGGATTTATTTATCCTATTCCTTTGATGGATTGGGTATCTAATATGGTTCCAGTGACCAAGGAACAAGGGACTATCAGAGTATGTGTCGATTATAGGGATATTAATAAGGCTTGTCCCAAAGACAATTATCCCACCCCTTATATCGACCAAATTGTTGATGATTGTGCTGGAAACAAAATATTTTCGTTTATGGATGGATTTTCTGGTTACAATCAAATAAACATACTCCCTGCCGATCAACCCAAGACAACATTTATATGTCCATGGGGGATATTTGCATTTTGTAAATTACCTTTTGGATTGAAAAATGTTGGCACAACTTTTCAAAGAGCTGTCTTATGCATTTCACGATATCAAACACATTGTGCAATTCTACTTGGATGACTTACCTGCTCATTCTTTACGCAAACAAGATCATCCTACACATTTACGTGCTATCTTTATGTGGTGTAGGTATTACAACATTCGTTTGAATCCACACAAATATGTATTTTGTGTACGATCAGGACGATTACTTGGTTTCATTGTTTCTAAAGAAAGCATTTGTGTTGACCCGTTGAAGGTTGAGGCCATTGTGAATATACCTCCTTCCACTCTTCGCCAACTCCAGAGTTCGCAAGGGAAAACAAACTTTCTACGTCATTTTATCCCGAACTATCCAGAGTTAATTAAAGGTTTCACTCGGTTATTAAAACATGATGTTCCATTCATTTGGGACGAGCCTGCCGATAAAGCTTTTGATGCACTCATATACGCGTTGAACCACGCTCCGTTGTTGCATCCACCTTATTATCACCGAGATTAGTTTTTGTATTATTCTGCGTCCGATTCCACCATTGGAATGGTTTTAGTTCAAGAAGATTGACTCCAACAATTAACATGTGATTTATTACCTAAATCGGAACCTCACACCGATAGAGATCAAGTATTCGCATGTGGAGAAATTGGCCTTAGCAGCCGTTCAAGCTATTTAATGATTCTGTCATTACATACTGTTATGTAAAACCTCTGTGATATCTAAGTGTAACCCTATGATGTACATTTTGACGAAACAATTGTTCAGGGGAAAATACTCTAAATGGATAGTTATCCTACAAGACTTTGAGTTGGAGTTCGAAAATCAAAATCTAAGAAATCACTCGTTTTTGCTGAACTTATGTGTGACTTTCCCTACACTGAATTGGAAACTGTGGCAGAAGACCATCTCCTTGATGAATCTCCGTTTCTAATCAGCACATTCGATCCTTGGTATGGAGATATCATTATATATCTTCAAACCCAAACGTTTTGGCTAGAACTTTCATGATCTGATCGACATACTATTTGATACCAGTCTCAACAATACAATATTGTTGGTGACACTCTTTATCGTTGCGGTGCCGATTCTGTGTTTCGACGTTGTATAACTCACGAAGCCGAAAGGGTTTTAAATGACTGCCATTCTAGAGCATGTGGTGGTCATATGTCTGGGTTTGCTACATCCCAAAAGATATTGCGCGTTGGTTATTTCTGACCATCACTATTCAAAGATTGTATCCCCGTGGTTAGAAAATGCCACAATTGCTAGATTTTTGATCGAAAGATGCGTGCACCTCCAGCTCGTCTTCCCCCGATGATAACTGTCGGTTCATTTGCAAAATGGGGCATCAATTTCGTTACATGTAACCCTCACTCGGCCGTAGGGCATTGGTATATTATTCTCGCTGTAGATTTCATTACCAAATGGGCCGAGGCGATGCCTACATTCACGACTGACGGCAGAACTACAACTATTTTCATATTCAATCATGTGATTGCTAAGTTCGGTGTCCCTCAAGCTATCGTTACGGACCATGGTAGCCACTTTCGAAACATTATGATGATTGAACTTTCTGTTTAGCTTGGCCTACATCATGATAATTCCACACCATTTTACCCACAGGCCAATGGCCAAGTTGAGGTTGTTAACAAATTTTTAACCAACACGATTAAATGGATTGTAAGAAGTCATAAATCGAAGTGGCATACCATGCTTTTTTCTGCATTGTGGGCATATTGTACCTTCGCAAAAACATCCACAATGTTTACTCTTTTTCAACACGTCTACGGTTTAGAAGCTGTTTTACCCATTGAATGTGAAATTTCGTCACTCAAACTAGCCATTTAGTTATTACCAGCTACCTCTGAAGAGGAAAAACATTTCTTATGCCTAGCACAGTTAGATGAGACTCGCCGCACCGCTGCATTAGCTGCTGAAGCTCATAAAAAATCTGTTAAGGCTCAATATGATCAAAGCGTTAACCCTCGTATCTATTCGGAAGGTGACCTAGTCTTGGTATACGATCAAGCTCATGATAAACTAGGCGCTGGTAAATTTGAACCAATGTGGTATGGTCCTTATATTGTTAAGCGTGTGCTTGCAAAAGGGGCCTGTGAATTAGTTGATTATGACAGTGTCTCTTTAGATAAGCCCAGAAATGGTCTTTATTTGAAGATATATTATGCATGATTTTTCGTGTGAAGATCTTCTTTGTACATTAGTTACATTTTAGAACAGTGTGCCCTAGATTAGAGAAGTGTGCCTTAGATTAGTTACTTTTGCTTACCGAGTTTTCACTACTTTTGCTGCTTATCTTGATTACTCTCGATACTGCAGATGTCGACATTCCGTCAAACTTACACTGGCTTTGCCGATGGCGCCTGTCGTAGTATACGAAACTCATCTTCCGCTGCTTGGGTCATTTATTCATCCACTGATGAGGTAGTTTTTATTCATGGGATTTGCCTCGGTCAAACAATGAACAATATTGCAGAATATAGCGCAGCCATTGAGCTATTATTTGATGCCATTGCATTTGGCATTCGACGTTTGATTGTTAGGTTAGATTCACAACTCATTGTATTACATTTGAACGGTGTTTATGCAATTAGAAATCCATTTTTTTTAAGAATGTTTTTAAGGGTTCATCTCTTGGAAAGACAATTTGATTACATTGAATATCAACACATTTCAAGAAATTTAAACACATTAGCTGATGCATTGGCTAATCAAGTTTTAAATAGACATTTACAGCGTTGAAAGTAAAACAAAACAATATTCAATCCATATTGAACAAGATACCCAAAGATCAAAAGTAGTAATATCCTTAGGTCAAAGTAGTTGTGTGTCAAAAATATTACATCGTCTGTGATCATAGGTGTTAAACACCTTATGATCTAAAGATACTGATACAAAAAACAAAAATGCCAATCTAAATCGACCATCAGCTATCCATGATGATGATCATGGCAACATAGTATAACACACGCCACTTTGTGTAGATATCACCTAAATGGACCAGGAACCCCAGTCACATGCCTCTGGTATCTGAGAGGCAAATCATCCGTTCGAGTCTCTGGGATGTCAATGGTCAACCTCTCCAGGTTGTGTTCCAACTCTGCGAGGGCCTCTGCTGTATCAGTCAGTGTTGGAGCTGCCACTGTAGGTTGTGCTTCTCGTTTATCAAAACGACGAAGCACCGCTTGTCGTGTTGGGCCAACATATGCATTTTAATGTTTTTGTCAGTATTGGATGATAAAAAATCAAATAAAAATTAGATAACAGAAAAACTCAAAATGATACTTTTTACCTGACGCATCCCACTGTGTTCTCGGTGGGAGTGACGTGTTGGGGTCACCCCTAAAATCAACCCCTGCATAAGGAAAATCCTCAATCTTGAAGATTTGGCTCTTGAGCCATACGAAAAACTGAGGGGTATATTGGACCACAGGACCACCATCGCCACCATGGCGAACCATCAGTGAAACCCATCGCAACATGCGTGGTTCCCTCGGTCCCATTGGATCCACTAACAGCTGTTGAGGTACAAGGAGTGGAATTCTCTCCAAGGCGAATATATGAGAATGGCTCCATAGCCGGAGTTCTTCAACTTCCCATTATTTGCTCGCGTAAGTTGGCCTTTCATATTAACCATCACTCCTTCGCGCCAATTAAAAATTGTTCCCTCGGAACACTCAACAACAGTCTGCAACTGTGCTTTGGTAGCCACATGAGGAGTTGCATTGCCACACAATCGAGTAACTGTAAAAGCAATGATTTTAAGGTCTAGTCTTTCGATGGTCTTTGTGTCGATATGACCATCCTTCAATTGTGAATCCTGCGTGCAATATTTCACCATATAGGAAGCAGTAGGCAGTCCCCCTGGTCATGTGCTGAATAAGGAAATGTCCCTTCTTCTTCGGGGTAAACCAGTGAGGAAATAAATATTCTTTGTCTCAATCACAACCCTGTGATCCTCGATGATGAAACACTGTTCTTGGACATCTCAAGCATTAACCAACCAGGTCATGAGTTCCACTTGGGCCTTCATTCCTTGTATTGCCCAAAATTTGTATAAACCACAATTCTTTAACACACGAAGTGTTGCTGGACTATCAATGGCTTTATTGTCGTGCGATTCATGCTTGCGTTCTCTCCACTCAAGCATGATTGGTTGTCTGCAAACAATCATTCAGGAACATTAGAAAATTTGTGGGAGAATTTGGAGCAATTTTTGAAACCCCACAGTGCTTGCACAATTTTTGTTCACTAAAGTGTGTTTTTGTGCACACTTTATGTATAAAAACCGTGGCAGCACGGTGATTTTTTATAATAAAAAATCATCGGGGTGCGAGGGCTCTGCCACGAAAACCTACGCACCCTCGAGGGTGGATTTTAAAACCATTTTTCCTCCAAAAAAATAATTTAAAAACATAAATTGAAAAAGTAAACGAATGAAAAGCAAGACAATGAAGAGATTAAATACCTGGAACTGACGTTTTGTGAAATGGTTGGCTGGTTCTCCCAATATCCGCTTCAGAAGATTTATGGTAAAAACTCCTTTTCAGTGCTCTGGAAATCAAAAGGTAAAAATGATTTGTTCTGACCACTTTTTATAGGTTTTCATGAATAAAATAATATTATTTTGTTTATTTTGACCTTTAGAAGTTAAATTTTGAATATTTTTACCATGATTGAGAGTAGATGATTATAATTTTTGAGTTTTTGTGCAGAGAATAGGATGTGTTTGAAAACGAATGACTTTGACATCAGAGTAAACTTTTATCACTTTTTTCGGCTCTCAAAAAATACGAAAAAACGAAACCATGGAGTCCTCTTTTAAGCCTTTTTTAGACTCTCTAAACATGAAAAGATCGCCGGGCACTTGACTATTCGAACTCGTTAAAATAAATGAACAATCATATACTCAGTATAAGTTTACCCCTTTTCCGGACTGAACTAGACTAATTACGAAGAAGGTAATACGTTGACTAAACATGGTCAATAGAGTTCTCTCCTACATACTTTTATCCTTTCTCGGGTTTGAGAGACTAAAATTACGAAAAAGAACACTACACAGTTTACTTATGTTTTTTTTCTGACTCCCTAAAACTGAAAAACACCAAGTTCATCCTATGTTGGTCTCGTTAAAACTAAACAGTGCAGGACTTATCGATTACAACAAGACCGAACCACTCTTTGTTAGGGTTCGTTAACAATATTGAGATGGATTCATCCGAAGGTTGAGCTTACACAATAAGCACATGTTATCCTCCTCAAGCTTGACAAAAATAAAGAGGTACTTGCCAGTAATGGTGGGGGAAAAAGTGAGAAAAAGAATCCATCTTTTATACTTGTTTTTAAAAGTAGCATGTCGCTCTTGAACACAACACTTTGTCGCACTCTTGTCTGGTTTGGGTAATCCTTTTCTCTTATAGTTAATCAAACCTCATTGAAAGTCTTCAATCGGTTTTGGGTATTATCTTTAAGTCAAATGCTGCCAAGTCATTTATAGTGTCGTTTTGTGTTAAAGAGAAAGTTCAACTTCAAATTCACTATTGATTGCAAACATTTGTCTCCATTCGCGTTGACCATCCTTGAGTTAATCCTTGCAAAACATTTCTTCAAAACTTGACATAATGGTTTCGTGTCGTAGGTCCTCTTACGACGGACCACTTTCTATCAACATCAGTTCATTATCTAGGAAGTTGATCTAGAAATCCTATCAGTGCCTTGGAATCTGCATGCCCTAATGGAAGGTTTCTCGCCTTCGACGACAGGTTTTCATCATTGGCCTTCGATTGAATGACTCTATGAGTGTTCGATTGCAAATCATTCATTCACATTTCATAGATTGTACTTAAGTACTTTGAGTGCCATTGTCATTATTGGTGGTTTCTCTCACTTGTTAATGGTTTTCATCAATGACCGGTAATCAAGTGGTTTCTACCATGTTCGACTCCGAAACCGTCAATCGCATGGATAGATTCGTACTAGTTCAAGAAGCGGAAATCAAGATCCTAGATCTAGTTTCAACCATCCAGGCTGCGAGGAGTTATGTATTCATGATACAGTAGACTCATTCATAACAGATGACTGCGCCCATACTGTGTCTACTTTTGATGTAATGATAAAGTCATATTTGTACCAGAACATTTAGTTAGTTTTGCTTTGAGTATGGGAATGCCTACCTTAGTGATGATTATATATTTGCATTGAATGTTTCTTACAGGTTTTCGACCGGTGTCTCTAATCCAATCCTTGGAATGATAAAGCGCTTCACTCTCTCGAAAATTTTTCTCAGACTTCGCACTTTAGGGGGCAATCTGTTACACGCCATTTTGGTCACCATGACATTTGACTGTCAATATGGATCTATCACCATCCATACTCATGCTTCCTTAGAAGTCAAAACATTCGTGTTCCTGAACCAAGTCTTTTAAACTGGGAAAAAGCTCTTAAAATCTCTTAGAGGTTGCCTGTGCGCCTTTTGTGGTCACTTCCTGCGCATGCGCTGATACTTCCTCTATTAGCTGCAGTGATCTCTGCTCTATTCGCCCATAAAACTTGCGCACACCCGTAAAAGAAAGTAAACGCAAAAAAGTAACTTCTAGAAGCCTAGTTGGACGAATATTCTTCCAACTAAAAGCCTCTTGAGTCGCGCCAATTCAAGCTATATCCCTCGACTCATGGAACTTATCCCCTTGGATAAAGGAACCCTAATCCCTTCATTAGAGGATCTCATCCCTCTCTTGATGGATTTGAAACCTCCTCAATTTCTCCTATAAATTGAGCTGAAGCTTCAGGGTTAAGGGTAGATTGTGGAATTTACATTGGAGATTACACATTGTACATAAGAGTTCATTGAAGATAAATCTATGTTGTTCATTCTAAAGAAGAAAGCTTGTCAAACCAAGGAGCACGATTATGAAGGCATATAGGAGAAATCTGTACAACATCAAGGCTCAGGTTGTAAGATTTCTCTTTATAATTCTTGATAATACATATGGATCTCTTTTTCTCATTGTGTTGTTTTTAGATTCATTAAAACAATGACAATTCTTAATCTCCTTGATCATTAAGTTAAACTGATGTTTTTGATTATTATATACTGTAGGTGCTTTTGATTCTTTGCATGTTTGTGATTGCAGGTTCTTCTCAGCATTGAAAGACTTCTTTGGAATGAAAGGCAATGTCTATATCAAACATCTCGTTGAAAGGTATGAGCATAACCTCCTCGTTTCTAAGTTATGATAATCTGAATGCTAATAGTTTAGGGAAAGAGGTATTCAAATGGTTGTTTATTTCTAGTTATCTATTGGGATACTAGGGAGATCGCTCTTGTCCGCAAGAGGGATTTATCCAGAAAACACCTGGACACACCCTTAAGATTTTGTCCGTGCATCTGTGGCTACCTAGACGCATGCATTAGCCTCTGTGCCAACGTCCGGGGATGAGAATACTCTGTTGCGTGTCCGTGTCCAAGAAACAAAAAACCCTAGATCAGAGCGAGCCTCGCTCCTGTGATTTCGGACCTTTGCGCAAACTCCTTCTGTTAGACCTGTGTGAACCAAGAAAAAATATACGAATAGAAGATAGCTTGAGCAATGTGTGAGAACAAGCTTGAGGTCGCTTCTATTTATAGGCTTTCATGAGGGTCCACTTGGGGTTGGGGCCGACTTAACCAATTTCACATGTGCTTAGGACTGACCCATTCCATTATACACGTATGAATAAAATAATTTAAAAATTAAGTTCTGCTTAACCAAATAGGGTGACCTTTAGGTTGATTTTGGTCCTCCAAAAAGAGGAATCTATTGCAATTATTATCTTCATCATATGAGCTGTCCAAAGTGGAATTTAACCGCAGTTGCATAATTTTAACACTCCCTCTCTACTAGGGAGAATTTCACCTGCCAATATTTGTTCATCGATTAATATGCCATTCTGGTATCTTCAAGCATCACCATGTATCGTCACTGATCATCTCTGTCATGTAGTCGTCATGCTATGATCTTACATCATTACAAATCATCAATGTACTTCTCATGCTTATTCCTGCTTATCTCTTGATTGTTTCTGCTCATATGATGAACATTCTCGGATCTAGAAGAAGAAGAATTTGTCACCAGAGGGGAGCTTAGGCTACCACGCTTTATCTATTAGGCTGCCATTTAGATGCAAGCATGCTACTACTTAGAATATCATCATCAATCATCATCGAAGAGCATATCATCGGGGAGCACATCTCGACCTGTAACCACATCGGGGAGCACATCTTGACCTAGAATCTCATGGGGGATATTTACAACCCCATATGGAGCAATAGGATATCCAAACACGCAATGGAGCCCATCTTGACCCTGGGATTACATTGGGGAGCTCAATCTCAACTCGGAACTGCATAGGGTTATCTCAACCCATCCTATTGCCTATTGATCTTCCCATCGATGATCCTGAATAGTCATGTGGTAGAACACCTGCATCATAATCGACTTGGGTTGTACACCTCAAGTACACTCTCAACCCGTTGGCCAAACGAGGAGCGGTATTCCCGACAAGCCCTGCTTGTGGGTATAATGCCAACTAGGGTATACTCTGCAAAGACCAGATAGGGGAGCAACATTCTCCGTTCCTATGAGGATAGGGGAGCAACATATCTGACCCTGTGGGTAACAGATAGGGGTCATACACTATTGTCCAGAGTTCCCTCAACCCCAGGAGGCCTTTATCTCAATTCCTCACCCTGGGAGCTCAGTCAGGGAAGAAGAGTTGGCTTAGTGTCCTCGATCAGCGTTGCTCTCATCACACTTAAATCTGGTATCTGCTTGTCTCAATAGCAACTGATTCCTGTTCATACAAGACATCAAATCAAATATTATGTTAGAACATAAAAATCATATAAATCACAAAAGGGTACCATAATCATCCTCCCTCTTAAGGAGATGTTAATCACAAGCCTAAGCTTGTCTCGACTAGCTGCATTTTCTCAATATATGGAAAAATCTCAGTCCCGACTATATATATGGGATTCTCTGTCATCACAATGTATTCATGTCGTCCAGATCATGCTCAAACAACTCTCTAAGGAGCTTCTTCATCTTGCCTCCTCACCGCTAGCCATGCTAGCAACATCGTACTCAAATTTGGTCGTGCTATGGACCTCTCATTTAAGATATCATGGCAGAATCCCAAACATCATCAATATATTCACGCGGCCACATGTCATAGGAGAAATATCTCAGCCTTTAAAAATAGAACGTTTCATGCAAATATTTCAAAGGATGTTTGGTGGCAACTCTATTTGAATGAAGCAACTCAATCATGAATTTAATCATGTTCTATACACATCATATCAATGCTTCAATTAACTATCAGATGCTATAACAATTTCAACAACGTTTTGAACTTTTAAATCAGAGTGTCCAAGGATTTACAATTCCATAAAAACATTTTTCAATAGCTTTGCAATATAGGATTTCTTTCCCAAAATTTTAGAAATCGATACGTCATGCCATGATACATTATTTCGAGCTTCACAAGCCTTCTCCCTCTTGCTTAGTTCATTAGAGGCTCATCACCTGTCAAGAGTAGACCATCAGTATGTAAAACCAAAACCATAATCAAAATCAAGGCCATACCTCGGAACAAATCATCCTGACTTCGTCAGATAACTGTCAAATATGGACTAATCTGAATCGGGGAGCTTGCATCACGCAACACTCTCTGCAAACATAATGCCTTACCAAGCCAACATAATCAACCTTACATAAATCAATGTTATGTCAACAAAGTCATCTCATCAGATTTTGGAAGCCAGACCAAAGCTATTATCAAAGTCATTGATATTATAGTATCAATTCTTTCAACCAGGTGACAGGTAGAGCTCATATCAAGTCTTGACTTCATTTATTGTCAAGCCAACAAGTCTGTCATCTATCATGCCATTACAAGTCATTTCTGTCACTAAATGAAAATGCATACATCAATGTTAAGTCATGCAGGTTCCATCTTCATACTGAATCACAAGTATCAATACTTCAACCATTGTGCTATGAACAAGAAGGCCAATCATTTTTTCCACATAATTCATTGAGGGTCACTATGCCCACATAACATGAACATCAGGGCAAATCAACAATCATCAGATGAAATCATTAGGTCAAGTCCAAATTTGTTATCATAGAGAGATCTATATGTCTCAATCATCGATCTAGAGTTCTAAGTCATTGTTAAGCATCCTGTTCAAGCTTATATATATCAATATGTCAAACTTTTGTAGCACAAACTTCAAACATAGTGACATATCCATATGAATGTCCCGGTCAGTTGCAAATACAATAAACATTCAAGCTTTTCATGCTTACATATCTTATTGATATCTGCAACACATCTGTAGAACTGACATCTTCCAGGTGACCATTTGATTTCATGCACAATCCTTCATTTTTCTGTGATCAACAATCCCAACAACTTCATAATTCAGTAGAATATGTTAGAGACACCTTCATTCAAAGTACAAATTGTTTCAGATTACTTTGGATGATGGTCAACTGTAGTCACACCCCTGTATGCTCCTTTCAGGTGAGCATGGGAGCGTCTTTGGCTTCATGGACACTACCTAGGCCTTAGCATGCGTGCGTCTAGGGACAAAATCTCCCAGTTCTGTGATTGCGTCTAGAACAAGAAACCTAATTTTGTACGTGCTTCAGATGAAAGACTTTGCTGCAAGTCAGTATTTTCCGATGCACATAGATCTTACTTCAACAATACAAAAAGCAAATAGCAATATGAGTAAGAATCTTGAGAAAAGATTCTCCCTCTGAATGGGGACACACTTCCTCTATCACCAGCCTATCACTACTAGTGTCATGCAACAATAGATCTGTTAGATCATAAACACATATCTATCATGGTCATCAACATCATGTCATTAATCTTTCATGAAGGGTTAAACTTGAAAGATCAGGGCAGCAGGCAGATGTGACATCATACCTCATCAAGTAAGGGCATTGAGTTTCACCATATGCCATGACCATAGGTAGTAGGAGATCTAGAATATCAATCTCATAGTTATACCTTTATCATCATGGTTACCAATACCATGCTTATCATGATCAATAGGATCAAGTTAGGTCATTCAATAAATCTTTACCAAAAGAATGTCAATCTCTCTTTCCATGAGCTTTCATCATGCTTATCACAAACATTATCGATAACATCATGTAAAGGAATTGATGAGCTAACTTTCTATGAGAAATCCATCGTCAATAGTTTCATCTACTAGAGTTAAGGTGCTAGCCTTCTTCAAAGTATCTAAGAGATAGATGTTAGCCATACATCAAGTATACCATTATGTCCAAAATCAACAACAAGTAGCCTTCAAGGAGTACCATTTCATTATAGGAACCATATTTCCAAATCACTTTCATATGCATGCATGAGCTATATGAGGATGAGACATTCTCAACATATCATAATGCTAACCTCGTCATCAATGTTACTGTTGAAATACAACATGCCATGCATACCTTGTAGTATTCAGATACCTGTGCACCTTCACATAGGCTTGTCATCTTTTCATCAGGTGCCTCTTTACCTTTTCTAGATCTAACTTTTCTTCTTGCATCTCAAATGATCCTTAAGAAGGATCCACTTATCAAATCTCATAAAGTAGGTTAGAAACACCCAGGTACTCAAAATATACATGCAGGAAGTGTAAACAATGATCATCATAATCAGATCCATAAGTCTAAGCAAGAGTAAAGTCATAAAGAAACATCATAAGTCAAGGGATACTTATTTTCAATGAGAGATGATCCTCTCCCTCTTGAACCAATCTTCAAGAGCCATCCATAGCCCACATAACAATGTTGCCTTCAATCAACTTTATCAACAACGAGGCCTACTAGAGACTAAATCATTCAGGGCTTCATTTAAATCTAAACATCTTGGCTTTGATCATGCAAGGGTTTCATATCTCAATTCTTTTCCATAAGCCAGGGTTTCTCTCAATTCCTAACCATCAAACCCTTATGCACTAACTACCTAGGGTTTTCTTCATACTCTAGAATTCTTTTAGGTCTCCACCATTTTCTTTTTGCTTCCATGTGTCTCCATGGGGGTGATCTCCCTGACTTTTCTTCAGCCCAACTTTGATACCATGTTAATTTTTCATAGGGCTACATTGATCTTTGCTTTGATAGTTGCATTTCTTCATTAACACATTAAGTTCACCCCATATCATTATATCATTATTCAGATTTACACTATTATCCATCAACATATGCAACTATGTAGAAAGAACAATAACATCATCATCATCTATGCAACGGAACATAAAGGAACAAAGGAGGAAAAGCATGCACACATAGAGACACCAGGATTGGTCTGAGACCAGGGCAAAACCCACTATGGGGAAAACCCTTGCAAATTCTTTTTCTTAGATCGTCATCAAATGATTCAACAAACAAGAGTACAATGATCCATTGATCCATATCTTCATAATGCAATTAAACAACTAGCGCATCCATAATACAACCTTAAGCATACTTATACTGAAGGATCTTGATTGTAAGAACTGTAATGCACTATCACTAAATGTAGTTAACTGCTGGATACCACTGAACACTGCGGTGTACTGATAGATCTTCTTTAGGCTCTGGACGCATGCAAAGATATTGAGTGCTAGTGTCTATGGTAGATCTGGACGCCACCAAATAATTCTGTGCATGCGTCTATGGAAGATCTGGACGCCACCAAACCATAATGTGCATGCGTCTGTAGACCAAACTGGACTGCGGAAGCCTCAGCCTCCCGGATGCACACATAGGCCTCTGTGCATGAGCCTATGGGTTCCTGGACACATGCATAGGCTTCCGTGCTTGCGTCTATGGGTTCCTAGACGCTTGCATAGGCTTTTGTGTCAACGTCCAGGGACGAACTCAGCGCAATCTGGCTCTAAAGCCCTGGACTCACCCTTAAGACTCTGTCCGTGTGTCTATGGCTACCTGGACGAATGCATTAGCCACTGTGCTAGCGTCCGGGGAAGAGAGTACTCTGTTGCCTGCCCACATCCGAGTAACAGAAAACCCTAGATCAAAGTGAGCCTCGCTCCTGTGATTTTGGACCCTTGCGCAAACTCCTTCAGTCAGACCTGTGCGAACCAAGACAAAATATACGAATAGAAGATAGCTTGAGCAATTCGTGAGAATGAGCTTGAGGTCGCTTCTATTTATAGGCTTTCATGAGGGTCCACTTGGGGTTGGGGCTGACTTAACCAATTTCACATGTGCTTAGGACTGACCCGTTCCATTATACATGTATGAATATAATAATTCAAAAATTAACTTTTGCTTAACCAAATAGGGTGATCATTAGGTCGATTTTGGTCCTCTCGAAAAGAGGAATCTATTGCAATTATTATCTTCATCATATGAGTTGTCCAAAGTGGAATTTGATCATAGTTGCATAATTTTAACAAGCTACAACATCTTGACTCCAACTGGGGACAGTGCTTTGCCTGCAAAGCACTGAGAACTATAGACCAGTGGCTTCTGTTGGGCATGGAGTCAGACCAAAAACTGAAACTGATCCCTATCTATAATCTTCGTTTTCTGAAACCCTTACTTTCTGCAATCTGAAACAAAACTACTGAAAATTGAAAATTAAATGCTCATTTTCTGAGCTTCTTTATGTACAAGATCCTACTTATATACATGGCTGAAGCTTGAATTCCTTCAAACGAAGTCAACCTTCCAGTGATACCAGGCCAACATTTGAGTGCTAGACCTTATACTTCCATGCTTCTGAAAACTGAAAATAAGAACATGCATGCACCATATAAAATTTTCAGATAAAAAGTTTTGCACATACCCCATAATTGATACTTGTTGCTGACCAAAGAAGGCTTCCATATAGTCAGCCACTGGATCATAAAATTGATGAGAAAAATTTGCAGCTGCCTCCCTTTCTTGAATAACCTGCTGACATGTATCTTATTGCACAGGGAAACCACAATCACTGCTTGGCTCTTCAACCTTGGGCTCTTCCTAAAAAGGTTGCTGTTGGTAATCTTCTTGCTTCTTGCCTGTGAGTAGAACTTCTTGGTAATTTGCAACAAAGTATTCATCCTCTGAACTATTGGTATCATAAATTGGAGAATCTACTGAGCAACCAAAACCCTCATATGAAAGATAAGTATCATAAATAGGAGCACTAGAAAAATATACAAAATATGAACTTTGTGCTGAGAATTTTGAAAGGCTGTAGGTTAATAAAATTCTCTTCTTGATAATTATTTGTGAACATACTTGAGGTACTTATGTCTTCTCTTCATTTAGTTAAGTTAATCTTTCGTCAAGTCAATTATCAAAACACAAGACACAAAGGTTAGGCTTCTAGAGCCAGGGCAAAAACCTCTCCCTCTTGGAGAGGAAAACCCGCAAAGAATTCTTCTTATTGATCTTCAAATGACAAGTACCATGACCCAGAATTAGACCCTAGACCTAGATTTGCTTTCAGAACTTTGCTCTTCACCTTGTGATGACTGTCTTAACTTCAACACATTCTTTCTTCAGATTAACAACCCTTAACAACAATATATCAACCACTGTATCCTTCCTACACTAATCTGAAATCTTGTGGCATCAATCCGCAATTCAGTGCACTTGTTATCCTTAATTCTCTTCCTCCATTCCACAGTAATCTTCTTCCTGCATTACACCGCAATCTTCTTCCTGCACCACTGTCTTAAATCCGCACTTTGTGCTGTCCCTTATCTGCACTATATCCTTCCTTTATCCGCACTGTAAACTTAGAAATATCCACAATGTAATCTTCAAAAATATTTGCAATGTAATCTCTGAGATATCCATATTGTAACCTCTGAAATATCAGCACTGTAATCTCTGAAATATCCGCACTCTTTTCACTATAAAATCGCAGAGACAGCCGCAGTTGTTGATGAGCTAATGAGCCGCAGTTGACAGGGTTATATATAGTGTTCCTGTCTGGCTTTTAGGCCGACCTGTAGGCCGACTTTCCCAATGAATATAGGCCGACATGAAGGACTATAATTTCAGTGTTAATGTGGCATCCTTTACTCTAACTATAGCTTGTCTTCCATCGTTGATTGAGGGATTTTGTGAGCTAGTCTTTCAACCTAGTTAGGTGTCCTTCTTCTTCAAGGTCTTGGGGTATATATTTGCTAGATGAACACTTAATTACAGTTTATACCTAGAGGACACAAAACCTAATGGACATCAAGAAGAAGTCCATCTTTTTAATAAATGAAACAAAAACACATTTTATTATTTTGACTTCTTCTTTTCATAATTACATAGTTAACATGAAGACCGACCTAGTTACACTTTTCAACACTCCCTCTTAACTAGGAGGTTGCTAACTCAATGGTAGAGTACTCGGCTTTTAAGTGCGACTAAGATCTTTTACACATTTGAATGAAGTAGAAAACTCGTCGATACCATCGGTAAAGTTCGGAAGACTACGACTGATCCTTGAAGTGTATTCATACAGGTACATGGTTACTATCAAACTGAAGAATCTAATAAGAAGAATCGGATTGGTAATCGCATCTGTATAGCATCATATCAACTAGCATTGTCCTAGTGGAAGGCCTTGACTAACAACCCCATCTCTCAACGAGACAATGGGCTACAATGATGGCGAGACACATGACTTATAGACACCATCGTCATTGTCTCTCCAAGGTACATACTCCACCCGGGTGTTCCCAAAGTATGACCTTCTTGGACTATTCTTCTTTTGGGTAGCTAGCCCTCAAAGAATATTGGTCCCCGACTACTCTTATCTTGAATGCCCTAACACATTCTCAAAGAGTATCGAATGCCAGATGATTACCCAATCCTTCATTCTGTCTTCCCAAGTGAAGAATCTAATAAGAAGAATCGGATTGGTAATCGCATCTGTATAGCATCATATCAACTAGCATTGTCCTAGTGGAAGGCCTTGACTAACAACCCCATCTCTCAACGAGACAATGGGCTACAATGATGGCGAGACACATGACTTATAGACACCATCGTCATTGTCTCTCCAAGGTACATACTCCACCCGGGTGTTCCCAAAGTATGACCTTCTTGGACTATTCTTCTTTTGGGTAGTTAGCCCTCAAAGAATATTGGTCCCCGACTACTCTTATCTTGAATGCCCTAACACATTCTCAAAGAGTATCGAATGCCAGATGATTACCCAATCCTCCATTCTGTCTTCCCAAGTGAAGACCAGAATGATGTGTCTATCTCTCCCTCTCAACCAGGGAGGACCTATTCCACAAGGGAATGTACTCATTCCTATACAAGGAATGTACCTAAGCTCATTCTTAGGAATTACCAAGTTTCTTCCAAGTAAGAAACTTATCATCAGGCTCCCTCTTAACCAGGGACCTCCAGCAGCAATGGTGAGACACCCAACTGCTCATGAAGAATTCCTGTCCTCGATGTCATGGATTTTGATATTGAGGAATCTCCAACTTTTAGCTTCATAGGGCACAGATCATCCATCACTTCCATCCTGAGTCATGTCAGCTATCAGAGAGTGATTCATCAAACTTTCTTTATCTGGTCCATTGTTATGCCATGCTGCTTTCCTTCGAATCATTTCCAAGGATCATACATCCTTTCTCATGATTAGCAGCTTTGCACAAATTCATCCAGATAAACATATTCATATTAACTTCTAGAACGAAAGTTACCTTAGTGATGATCTTTCACCATGACATCTTCCTGTAGACATCGGTATCCTTCACACAGATTGACACATCTCCTAATGATATGTTTTTGCCAAGGGTTTTCAGACTTTCGTCAGAGTCTACATATCTTCCCAGGAGATCTTCTAGTCACATCTACTTGGCCTCTGAATGATACTTGCCTCAAGACATGGTTGCATTTTCATGATCTCTTCCTTTCTGCACATTTTCCATTCCCAGGAACTTTCAACAGCCACTTCATATACCATGAGGACATATTATGTTGATTTCATCTGTCCGTGCACTGAGAGATACTCTTTTATAGATCATACTTCTAAATACAGAAGTCCATTACCTGCAACCATATGACATGACTTCACAACATCCAATGTCAGCATATAAATATATACATACCTCATACCTTTTTCCTTGAGTCATCCTGTAGCGTTTCTCTTGAATGAAGAGCTTCATTCCTTTGACCTGCTTCACCTATATGTCATCACATCCCAAAATTCTGTCTCCATGATGACCCTTGATCTGATGACTACTTTACTTTTAGTAGAGAGGTTTTCCCGAAGCTTTTTCACCGAGAGCTCCTTCCATGCTTTTATCGAGATGCTTCTTAATGTACATGCCATCATACAATTTTATAACTAATCAAAGATCACTTACAGAGGAAGATGATCTCAATCATAATAGAGATCTCTTGCTTCCTCCTTCTTAGATCTTTTAGCGTCAAGTTCTTCTCTTTCATAAATGATATGGGTTTCTTCCTTTTTCCTTTTGCCATTTCCAGATTTAGGACAATCTCTTTTATAATGTCCAAGCTCATCACATCCAAAGCATCTCACGTTGTCCATATTTCTTCTTTTATTCCGAGGGCCAAATTTTTCGAATCTTCCTTTCTTCCTGTATGAGGCTGCAAAGGCATGATCCTCTTCACTTGGTCATGTATCAGCTTTGGCCTTTAGTCTTGTTTCCTCTATTTTACATAGAGACCATAAATCATGGAATGGAGTGGCTTCTTTCTTCCCATATAGACCAGAAGTGAAGCTTCCCCATTCCTCTGGTAGAGCATTCAACACCACTGTTGTCATCTCAGTGTCAGACATCACTTCTCTTAGTTCCTGTAGTTGATCTCTTATTTCAGAAATCCTCGTAAAGTATGGGACGATTCTTGCTTCCTTTGATAATTTCATTTTGTATAGTTCTTGTCTCAGAGAGATTGCTTCTCCAACAGTACTCACAGAGAATAGCTCCACCAATTTTTCATATATTTGTTTTGTAGTCTTTAGTTTTGATACAGGAATGAGAGAGTCTTTGATGGATTCTAAGAAAATCCTTTGGGCTCTAATTTCTCCCTTCATGTACTTGGCATGGGCTGAAGTATCTTCTTTTGGAGGTTGAACAGTAGATCTTTCGATATAGTTCATTACTTCGTCTTCAGTTAAATTCAAGTCTGTTCTCTTCTTCCATGCACCGAAGTTTGATGATCCAACCAACTTGTTGCTTTCTTTACAAAAACGCATCTTGATAGATAGGGTCATGAATACTTACTTGAGTGAATTTTGCTTGCAGCTCCCTTTATGTTGATGAAGTCAAGAGTTTCTTTTCTTCAATGTTGTGGTTCTTGAACCGTTGACTATAATGACTATCTTCAGAAGTTGTGATTCTCCTTCAAACAATGTTTTGAGTGCAAATCTTTTGATACCAAGGATTAATGAGTTGATCTTTTCATATAAACTAGTTGGATAGTCTTCCTTGCAAACTGGTTTGTCTTTTCAATCCAAACTTTGATCCTTGCTTCTTTGAGAGACTTTGTTGACAAACAGCCCTTATGTTCAGCACCTTAGCTCTGATACCATGTTGAGAAGTTTGAAAGGCTGTAGGTTAGTACAAATTCTCTTCTTGATAATTATTTGTGAACATACTTGAGGTACTTATGTCTTCTCTCCGTTTAGTTAAGTTAATCTTTCATCAAGTCAATTATCAAAACACAAGACACAAAGGTTAGGCTTCTAGAGCTAGGGCAAAAACCTCTCCTTGGAGAGGAAAACCCGCAAAGAATTCTTCTAATTGACCTTCAAATGACAAGTACCATGACCCAGACTTAGACCCTAGACCTAGATCTGCTTTTAGAACTTCGCTCTTCACCTTGTGATGACTTTCTTAACTTCAACACATTCTTTCTTCAGATTAACAACCCTTAACAAATATACATCAACAATTGTATCCTTCCTGCACTAATCCGAAATCTTGTTGCATCAATCCGCTATTCAATACACTTGTTATCCTTAATTCTCTTACTGCATTCCACAGTAATCTTATTCCTGCATTACACCGCAATCTTCTTCCTGCACCACTGTCTTAAATCCGCACTTTGTGCTGTCCCTTATCCGCACTGTAAACTTAGAAATATCCGCAATGTAATCTTCAGAAATATTTGCAATGTAATCTCTGAGATATCCGTATTGTAAACTCTGAAATATCAGCACTGTAATCTCTGAAATATCCGCACTCTTTTCACTGTAAAATGGCAGGGACAGCTGCAGTTGATGAGGAGCTAATGAGCCGCAGTTGACAGGGTTATATATAGTGATCCTGTCTGGCTTTTAGGCCGACCTGTAGGCCGACTTTCCCAATGAATATAGGCTGACATGAAGGACTGTAATTTCAGCGTTAATGTGGCATCCTTTACTGTAACTATAGCTTGTCTTCCATCGTTGATTGAGGGCTGTTGTGAGCTAGTCTTTCAACCTAGTTAGGTGTCCTTCTTCTTCAAGGTCTTGGGGTATATATTTGCTAGATGAACATGACACCTAATTACAGTTTATACCTAGAGGACACAAAACTTAATGGACATCAAGAAGAAGTCGATCTATTTAATAAATGAAACAAAAATACATTTTATTATTTTGACTTCTTCTTTTCATAATTACATAGTCAACATGAAGACCGACCTAGTTACACTTTTCAACACTCTGAGGGTTTGTCTACAGCTGAATTAATTTTTCTTTTTTTGAAATGAACTTCTCAAACAAGAATGCAGGGGTTGTCATTTTAAAGCCTAGGGAAAGAAAACCCAAAGCTAAGCAGATAGGTGAAGATATACAACTAACTGCTGAGTCTTGTCACCTTCAAGAATCAACTTCAAGATTTCATGAAAATCCTAAGGAAAATTTTTCTAATCCGTTCCTCAACAATGATGCCAATTTGATTTTGTTTCCCTGGAGACAGTTCCTGGCTGCAATGGAACCACACAAATTTCTTTTGTCAGAGATAAAAAGTAATTCAATTTTTGTAATATGTGTGCGCCATTTGAGAAGCTTGCTTTTTGTGGTATCGACTCTTGGAACATGTGATGGGAAACGTTTTACATTATCCCACTTTAGTCAGGTTAGAAATAGAATTGGTATTTATATGCAGTCACATCTTGACAAATATTCAACGCATCATGCGATATATAGGCTCTTAAGTGCTCCTTCCTTAGTGCTTGACAATCTATTTGGGTGCTCTGTGATTGGTTGACAACTTCAGAGCCATATGTGTTACACCATTTTTTGGTCATCTAACCTATTATCATTAGATGAACCCAAGTACACCATGTAAGACCAATTTTACCCTAAGTAAAATTGCTTTCACCACATTCGTTTATATTTCCCGATCATATTTAACCCAAAACAAGGAAATTAATTAAATAAATCCTTATTTATTTAATTATTTCCTAAGAATAAGTTATTTAAATCATTATTTAAATAATATTCTTAGTTAAATTTGACTAAATCACATATAAATAATTAAATAAACCATTATTTATTTAATTATATTCTCTCATTTCCCTTAAATAATAAATAAATCATTTATTTATTTATTATTTATAAATGAAGGAATTGACCCAAGTCAAAAGACCTTTTCCTCCAACAAATATAATAAAATATTCCTAAAGGGTGGGTCTAGAGTTTGATTAATGATATTTTATTCATGCAACAAGTTCTAGATAACCCCAATATTTTGTTATAAATAGGGGGGTTTTCCCCATTCATTAGTCACCTTCATTGCATTAGATCACTCTGGATCTTCTCTTGGTCAACATTTTCCATTTTTCTTTGTGAACTCCCATTGAGTTCTATGTTTGCCTTTCCACATCCATAAGAGAGAGAAATGCTAGATCTGAAACAGTGAGGACTTCCAAGAACCCATCCCACTGAGGAGAACCGGAAAACACCTTTCTTGTTTTCCTCTCAGGTGCCCCATTCTTTAATATAATAAAAAAATCTTTTATATACATTCTTCTTGTCTTGTTCATTGGATCTATGGAGCTATGCTATTTTTTATCTGCTTAATATCTTTTGTGCTTAGATCTGAATTTGTGCAGCAATATTAAAGGTATTTTGTAGCCATAATCAATGTTAGGGCTATTTGTTATGCGTAGCTAAAGTGACTTTGCATTTACTTGAAAGAATCATACTAACAATATGTATAAAAGCTTTAAGATTGGGCCAAAGCCTTGTATTTTTAATAAAATAACTTTTTGGCAACAAGGTCAAGATTACCAAAATGGCTCACAGTAAAGAAACCAAATTTTAAGTTCGAAAATTTTTTCAAACGGTGGTCATAAAATATTAAATATGTTCATATGCCAACATGAGCCCCTGTTGAGACTGCTATCCTGCTTGGCAAGATTTAGATACAACAACTCACATCAAAAGCTATCTTGCATCTGTGAACATATTTCCACCAAAATTCATGGTGTTTCCTTTGTCCCGACGATCCAAGTACTTTTGGAACTCATCGGAAACATCCCTAATTGGTTGAGGACTCCACTGGGACTTGGGGACTTCCAAAGTCGTCCCTCGAGTTGTCCCTCAATAAATCGGGACTTTAGGACGACTTTGATATCTTATTCTAAATTTAAAAAAAATAAAAATAAAAAAAATTAAACCCAAGTTCTAAAATCTAAATAGTAAAAATTAAAAATCAATTTTGAAATTTAAAAACCTAAACACTATGCATACTACCTAAACCTAAACCTACCTATTGCACGACTCATATGATACCTACCACACACTAAGCCTATGGATGTGACTATAGTCTATGACTCTATAATTTATAAATTTATAAATTTATAATCCATGGTTTTCTAGACTCTTAATTTGGGATTTATAATTAAATTTTAATGACTTGTTCATGTTTACAGTTTTATTAAATTTTACTTGTAGGCTTTAAAGTTTAGTTGCTATTTAAATTTTGAAATGATTCATCATGCATTGCGACATCAAAGAATGAATAAGTAGACAGTAGTAGATTGTGTTGTAGCGGACTAATAGTACTTCTTAAGTTCCTGACAATAGGCAATGATAAAATCCATTTGAATAGATCCACCCAAGTTAGTTTGTAAAACTTCCTTGATAGAAGCATTTTACTTAATAAAATGGCATCGATATTGTTATGTCCATGGTGATGATTTTGTATGGATAGTCAACAAAGGAAACTTTGTAAATATTTAACCATACTAAGGATTTCAATTTTTCTTAGAATCCATCTAGAAAATGTTGTGATAAGATATTTAAGTTCTTAAATTCGGTGGATCCATAACTTTTTTAGTCATGACAATATGGTTGGCCCTTTTGAAGATCCAACATCCTGATTATGAAGTAATCAATCATTAACTTCTAATGTAAGAAAGAAAGGGATGATGGTCCTCATTAGTCATGTGTAATTTAAATCCTTTAACTTAATTTCTTCGTCCTTTGGATTATTGTCAATTTTATCTGTTGACATACCCAAAGCTTTGAAGAATGCAACTATTTGTGAAGGGATCTTCAAAAAGTTCTAAGATTAGGCGAGACATTTTAATACTATTTATCCATACGACCTAATCAACTTTTAATCTGGTATATCTTTGGTCTCCCTTAACCTTCTAATTTTGGTTTTTGCCTTTCTTTGGTAGTATAACCCTTAATTCTACGCAATTTGCGAAATTTGTTCCTAAGATGAAGTTTCACCATAGATTTGAGTCATAGGATCTTTTTCGTCGATTGAAGTTATTTACGATGAAGGATGGAAATCCTTAATACGTACGACGACCTTTCTTGGAAGAATTAGAACTTACATTCTTTATCATTCATTTGTTGTTTCATCCCGAAGATTTTTTTCCTTGTAGCATTCAATTTCTTCATGGAAACTTTCATAATTCGGCAAATGAGATAGGTTGGTCAACAACATTGGTTGACTCAGAGTAGAATCAGGAAGTCTCTAATCATTAGGAAGATTCCTTCTTGGCCATGGATTATTTGTTCCCTCTATTATTATTGTTGTTTCTAGAAATTTTGGATATTTTGGCTTTAATCTCATCCATCTCTGTAATCCTTCATTTGCATGGAACTTATTTCACAGGCATGTTCTACCCTCATTTCCTTAATCATTTGAGTTAACTCTTTAATAGGATCTTTGCTCTACCTCTTTTATTTATTTTCTTTAGATTTATTTGGACCTCTTTCGAAACCGAGGATCTTTGACTTACCTAGCTTTCCTATCCGGCATTGTGGAGAACACTCCCCCCCCTCCCAACTTCTTTCCTAAGTGCACTACGAATCCACAGGGTACGCTCCTAATCGCTCCTGTGGGAGGGCTTTGACCTTGGCTTGAAATTTTCACTCCCTAGCCTTTTTGCAAAAACATTCCAAATGCAATTTTTTTCAAAGAAACAATAATTTTCTAGTGGGGCGACCTAATGATCAAGCCTATGGCCCTAGTAAAAGTGACATTCTCCTTAATCTTCATTTTCATCCTTTTGTAAATTTTTAACATTACCATGGAAATGACTGGATGTTTGAGAGTGGTTTCGACACAGCTCATTCTGGAGAAAGTAGGAATTTTAGATGCATTCAAAATCCAACAAACTTATTAGCTTTTCGAGATTTCGAAGTTGATTATGTTTCCGTGGCAATTTGTAATATATTAGGGTATGGAACTCATTGTCCAAGGCACCAATCCCTCTATGTGTATCTTGTGTTGATTTTGGGTAGCATGGATGTGTTCTGGTTAAAATTTTGTGGAGGCTAGAACACATCGAAGATCTCCAAAAGACCCAGAAATGGTTTGGAGAAATTCCTCGAATTTCAGTTATTCAAATAATTAATTATTTTAATGGAGACCCTAAGTCTGGCAAGAGTAAATAATTAAAGTGAATTAATTTAGACATGTGGGTGAGAAGGTTCTAGGTGGCGGATAAAGTCTTTTCTAATCTTAATCGATTAGAGATTAGATCACGGTCGTTGAATATTCAACGGGAAAAGTATAAAGAAGGCTTGGGTTCGGTTGGAGGAAACACGGAGTGGCGGCACTTGAGCTAGTCAAAATGCAGGCGCGGTTTGCTTTGAGGTACAGTGACTTACGATGCGGCTGACAGTTAGGTAGAGGGTTACGAGTCCAAGGCGGGGAATACAATAAACGACGGATCTATGCCCGCGAGCAACAAGCCCGGGGAGGGTGACGGAGGCAATATTCCCAATTAGCCTTGCTAGTGGAATATTACATTTTTGCTTTATTTTCTTGCTTTGAATGAAAATAATAAATAAAGTGAGAAATAAGAGGTCCACCTCACTTTGGGTACTCACTTTATAATAAGGAGTGTTCTTTTCTAGTAGATTGACGTTGTAACTTGGGGGCAGCAGGGGGTCCACGTGGATATGATGGGGGAGGCATCGAGGCTAACCCAAGGTAGCTAACGAGATCCGAGGAGAGTTAAGTTTGGAGGAGTTTGATGTTATAAAAAAGGAGAAGCTCTCACCTCATTGGAGTGTTCAGCAGTTTCGATATTGATACTGTTGTGGACTTGTGCCTTCGGCCAGGTTGTTTCGTCGGTACGCGGCATTGTTGCGGTGCAGAGTGTCTCCCGGTCGGAGATCTCACCACGGGCCACGAGGTGCTGCCACGGTAAGGTTTTGCGGTTCACCCTTAGCCGGGGGACTTCGGTGCGCTGTGAGTTTGTTGCGAGTTCCTGTCTTTCGGTTCCGGTGGCAGAGCGACGGCGGGTTTACGAAGCAAATGCGAGGAGGAAGGGGCCCTCTAGTGGGCTGGGTTGGGTGAGAAGACGTGCGCCCGGAGAAGAGGACGCGGTTTTATTCGGGGGGGAAGACAGAGACGGCGCCGGAGGGCGCGGAGTCCGGATGCGTAAAGGGAAAACATTTGTTCGATGAGAAGACAGCCCCACATCCAAGCTTGGGAAGTGAAGACGCGTACATTTGAGGGAAAGGGTTGCGAGATGCGAGTTCATTGTTAGATCCTAAACGAGAAGAGGAGATGCGGCGGCCGGATAACACGGATACAATCTTGTATGTTGCGAATACGGGAGGTTTAGCCTAGATCCGGCTTGGGAAGTTACGGATGCGAGGAGATATGGCGAGATCTAGTCCAGTCCGAAGGGTTAACATCGGATCCGGCCCTGAGGCTGTGGAGTACGAAGAGATGTGTCCCGAGATCCGGCCATAGATCGAGGTTGGTAGCAGTCGATAGGGAGGACGCGGATGGGAAGGGAAGGACGCGGTCTGGTTTTGGAGGCTTCGGATCTCGCGATGCGAGCATTCGAACGGTCCACTTGATGGGGCAATGATCTAGTAGGCAGAACTTGGGAGAAGCGGAGCTCAACGGCGTTTTCTAGGCTGATGGCAGAATCTCATTTTGGAGATCAGGTGACTAGTGCTCCATCTATTACGGCCTTGTCACCTAGCGCGAGTCGGCGTTTTTCATTGTGGAGAGGGTTTTCGGTTAGGTCGGCTCTCTTTACGCCAGGTCTTCGGCCCGATTGCAGGCACGTTCATCTTGACATTCGGAGCGGCTAGGTGTTGTCCTTGTTGCGGCCATTATGTTGAGAGGGTCTCACTTGCATTCAGGCAAAGAGGATGAGTTGCTACTACGATTTATTATGCTCTCTCTGTAACCTTTACGATTAATAAAATGGCTCGATTTGAAACATTCATGTGCTATGATTCGGTGATATGGATTCAGTGATTATATTTTCTATATCTGTATTGGTGTATTTATTTTCCTTCTTGGTTATTTCCTTTAGGATGTACGAATAATTGTAGGCTGTAGATACGCTCGACTGTGGTGCTAGCAATCTATGACGTCCGGCCATCCCGTCTCCTCGAAGTGATTACGATTCGGAAGAAACAGGCAGTAATCCAATGGAGGCCATGTTCGCAAGGTTGGTGAAGTTGTTGCAAAGATGGATGCATTCATACGGGGATGTAAAAGCAGAAGATGACGGAGAAAATAGGGACGAACACATGTCAGCCCCCGAACGGTATCGGCACACGGCATGGATGCGACATTCCGCGGGGGAGATGCCTGCGAGTGGGCGGTCGAGGTTGCGGGCTTCGAAGATAGTAGATACGGGAAAGAGCGGTGCACCACGATCTCTGATTTCTTCTGGCCAGTATGCGGTAGTTTTTGGAGACATTCCACCGCGGGACGGCCACCCGGATCGGGGTTTGAGCACACGATCGAGGGCGGAAGCGGTACGGGCGGTGATCACCCACCCATATAGGCATCCCAAGGCCTCGCGGATCGAATAGAGCGAGCCCGGCGGGAGTTCTTGTGCCAGGCACATTCGACCCGACACCGGTCCTTTCGCTGCCTTCGATAGTCTTTGGTGAAGAAGAAGGAGACTGACTGTCTCGCATGTGCATTGATTACGGGCTGCGAACAAGAAGACCACAGCAGTGCCCATTCCCCGGGGATGCGATGAGTTGATGGACGCGGTTGAGAGGAACACGATTCTTCTCAAAGATTGATTTGAGGTGCGGGTACCATCGAGATACGCATGAGGGAACGGACATTCCCAAGGCGCTCGAGGTGTCATTATGGGCACTTTGAGTTTACGCGATGTGCCATTGGGTGACAATGCACTGCCACTTTTCGGTCCCATGAACCTGTATCTTCGAGAATCATGCGAGGAAGTTCGTCATTTTTTCTTTGATGATATTCTCATATCTTGACGGGGACACGGGAAGACACCTCCGGCACATTGAGAACAGTCTTGCGTGGAGGAGCAGTTTCTTTACTTAAACCTCTCAAGTGTGAGTTTGGATCATGTGAAGATGTTGTGTTGGGACACATCATGAGTGGACGGGTGAGAGTCCATGACGAGAAAGATCCAGGGCTGTCGGGGACGCCGGAGAGCGCGGAATGTGACGGACGCCGAAGGTTCATTGGTGTCCGCGCACTACGGAGACGCGGTTCTCCGCGACTGTGCCCCTCACGGGCCCGGCGAAGGGGCAGTGGGTTGGACGAGGATGCAGCCCCGACGGCACCGAGTAAGCTCAGGAGGTGATGGTGGTTGTCGGATGCGCGCGCCGATTTCACTCGGCCCTTTGTCTGGGTGCGATGCATCGAGAAGGATTGGAACGTTTGATCGGAGGGTGTCGGTGCATTAGAAGACGGGAAGCTCCTTCCACATGAGAGACTTTATCCATCTGTGATAGGGAGAGATGTTGGCCATCATGCATGTTCTTCATTCGAAAGCGGTAACGGCCAGGCGGCGATTCGAGTCGAGACAGGATCCTGTGACACGGCGTGCTGCCGGAGCGAAGCAGGTTACGGGGAGGGCGAGAAGTGGATCGGCCGAATCGACCGACGACGCGGTATGTCCAAAAGGAAGAAACGACGTGGTAGCCGGATACTTTCAAAGCGCGACAGCCGGTGTCCTCTCTCATGAGCTTGGACGGTTGGAAGGCTCGACTCACTGATGTTCCAAGGATGAGTTTGCATGTGTGGTCTTTGGATAGACAGGAGTATGGAATCGCCGATCAGAAGGGTGTGAAGATGGGGGTCATCTGTTACGGGGGATCGGATCTTCTTGATGAGGGGTCTCGGCTCGAGAAGATACTCCATGCCTATCACTTGATTCACCATTGGCCGAGGCCACATCGAGGGATTCACAGGGTCTGCGGGGCCATGGAGGGAATTTTGCATGGAAAGACTCAAAAGGAGGACGTGCTCAGCATGTTCGGGAGTGTGAGGTTTGCCGGCGGAACAAAGGGGAGGATGAACCATCTTGTGAGGTCTGTTGCGGCCCGCTTCCCATTCCGGAGGGAAGTGGAGAGTGTTCGATGGACTTCATCACGGGTTTGCCCCGGTCGCAAGGCAAGTGCATCTTCGTGAGCGTTGATCGGCTAACGAAGTATCTCACTTTTTAGCCATTTCGGCACATTATACGAGAAGCGAGCGCGGGTGGCGGGCGTGTTCTTGGGAAGGTTCGGATTACATGGTCACCGCCAGGGCTCCTTCGTTGATAAACCGAGGCAGTAGTTTATGGGTGGTTTTTGGCGGGGAGCTCTTTCGATTGGTAGGGACGAGTTGACCAGAGGCACTAGCTATCATCCCCGGAACAAACGGGCGAACGGGGTGGTCAACAAGTGTTGGAGAATACTTGCGTAACTACGTCGGTGGGCGGCTGACATGGGTGGAAATGGTACATCTGGGCGAGTCTTGCTACAACACAACCACATGACCATTGGCATGACACCTTTCTATGCGTTGTATGGATACCATTCATATCTTTGTGAATGTGACGTGTTTGGCTGTGAGCTCCACGAGCAAATTATGGATCCAAGAGAGCCCGAAGACATCCTCTCCCGAGACTCTCAAGGACAACATAGCCACCATACAAAATGAAGCGAAGTATATGCGGAGCCGAGGGCGAGTGGAGAGACACTTTGAGGTAGGGGATTTGGTCTACCTACAGTTCTGACCATACCGCCGGTCTTCACTCAAACGAAGGAAGCTGACTTAAGCCTCGCTTTTATGGATGTCCTCTGAAGGGTGATTAAATGGATGTGGATGGGTTGCATATGAGTTGGAGGAAATTTGCCCAAAGCTGACAGTTCATAACATTTTCCATGTCATGTACGAAGAAGGCAGCATTGTGTATGTGGCGGTCCCATGAGGAGCTACCTCCGACGGATGATGAGGGGCACACGGTATTACGGCCAGAGGCCATTATTGACACCGAGGGAGAAACGGTACGGGCTTGAAGATCGAGGAAAGTTCTTGGTGAGATGGAAGAATGCGCGAGATAGAGGGATGCACGTGGGAAGATGAGAAGATCTTCTGACATCCTCACTTGATTTGGCAAGGACAGAAGCAACGTTTCTTAGGGAAATTTGTAATATTCCCAATTAGCCTTGCTAATTGGAATATTACATTTTTGCTTTATTTTGCGCTTTAGATAAATAATAAATAAAGTGAAAATAAGAGGGGTCTCACTTTAGTCACCTCACTTTATAATAAAGTGTTCTTTTTCTTTCGTGAATTCGCGTTGTAACCGAGAGACGCGGGGGGTCCACGTGGATATGATGGGGAGGCATGGGCTGGCAAGGTAAATACCGAGATCCGGGGGGATGGTTGGAGGGGATCATAAAAGGAGAGGCTCTCACCTCATTTCGTCATTCATGATTTGATATTATTATTGATAGGCGGGACTTCGCTATGCTTGACCTTGTAGGTTGTTTAGTCGGTGCAACGACCTTGTTTAGTGCACGAGTGTCTCCGGTCGATCCACCCTTAGCCTCGGGGGACTTCGAGTGCACCTTACTGGTAAGGTTTTACGGTTTCACCCTTAGCTTCGGGGGACTTCGGTGCGCCATAGTAAGGTTTGTTACGAGTTCTATCTTTCGGTTCCGTACGGGCGACGGCGGTTCGAAATAATCGCGAGAGAGAACCCTCTAATTGTTTGCGCGGTTCGGTGAGAGAGAATATTTGTCTCATCGAGAGAGAGGACGCGGTTTATTCGAGAGGTGAGGACGCGCGGGGAGGGACGCGGTCCGGTGCGCGCCGGGGAAGCATTGTTCGGTGAGAAGAGCTGTCCGCTTGGAAGTAGGGAGCTGGCCATTTCGAAGAAGGGGTTGCGGATACGAAGGTTCATTGTTAGATCCATCCATGAGAAGGGAAGTCGACGAAGGCCTTGCAGTGATCGTCTTGTATGTTGCGGATGCGGGGTTTAGCCTCGTCCGGCAGAGTTGCGGTCCCGAAGTATTGGCGGGTCTGGTCGGATACGAAGGGTGCTGTCGAGATCCGGCCACAGGCGTAGATACGAAGAAGAAGATATTGTCGAATCCCGACGCCGTCCCCGAGGGTTGGTAACGGTCCCGATGAGAGGACGCGGTCGGGGAAGGGAAGGACGCATATACGGTTTGGAGGCTTCGGATCCGCGGATACGAGCATTCGAGACGAGATCCCGCTTGGTGAAGCCTAGAGTCTAATGAGACTTGGGGCTGAGCTCGGGCGTTTTAAGGCAATTGGGCGATCTGTACGTTTTGGGGAGTACGGGTGACTAGTGCTCCCATCTGTTGCAACGACCACCGCCCAGTGGGCGTTTCATTGGAGGGTTTTCGGTTGGAGAATTGACCACATTTCATCGGTCTTGACCTTTGATGCCGGCGCGATTCATCTTCGACGTGGAAGCATTGAATGACGCTCCTTGTTGCCGACCATTATACGGTGAGAGGTCACTTGCCTAGGGCAAGGATAGGTGCACTTACTCGATTTATTTTATATCTCTATGTACTTCTGGGCAGTTAATAAAATGGCTCGGTTTACATTATTCCATGTGCTATATGATTCGATTGATGCGGTTCGGCTGATTATATTTTCTATATATACGTATTGGTGTATTTACGTTTCGTCGGTTATTTCCCCTTTGAGATATTACCATATGAGAGCGAGCGTAGGCCCAAGAGGGGTGACGCGAGAGGCGGTGTAGGCCCGGGAGGTGACGCGAGAGGTGACGTAGGCCCAAGAGGGTTGACATAGGCGACGCGGGAAGGAACGCGTAGACCCGGAAGGGCTCATGTAGAGGGCGCGGAAGTAACCGAGTGTGAGTCCTCGGTGACCCGATCTTTGGGGTTTCGATGGGCTAGATTGGGCTCATATTCGGCCCGGATACGACGAGGGTGACGGCCACACTAAAGGGAGTCGTCACGAGGCTAACGACCAGGCACACCGTGGGGTGCTTCATTCTGGCCCCGAATACGACCATAATATCTATCTCACGAGAAATAGAGGTACATGCCGAGTTTTTTCTCTATAACCACTCACCCAAGACACCTAGTTTGTATTCATAAAATGCATAATAATAAAAACCCTCAAGAGTTGTTGCACGATTTTCTGCATTACGGTTTTTTAGGACATTTGTACGAAAAATCTTGTGTGTCCTTTGTCGAATGTGCTTAATTCTTCGGTACTTGATGCAGCCCATATTTGTGTGAAATTTGGCAAGAGTATTTACTTTGATGTTTTACGAATAATTCGAGAAAAGAAAAAAAAAAACTTGTTAAGTAAATCAAAACGAGTAGGAAAAAGTAAATCAAATTAATGCGGTCGGGTTTACGTTTAGTAGAATTAGGAAATTTTCACATGGTATCGAGCTTCAGAAGAAAACGCGAGATAGAGTTGAAGCCATCGGCAAGAGAGCACAGCTTTTGCTACGAGGAAGGTGGGCTGTGACACGGATCCGGGGAAGAGGCATCGCGGCACTAGAGGGACAACGCAAGGCCCGGAGAGGTGATGCGGGGCTTGTCTAGCTCTGTGACCTAGAAAGGGCCGACGCAAGGCCATTACAGCTGCAGAAGGCCCGGAGCGAGCTCACGCAAGCCCGAAGGGTGACGTAGTCGAGAGGAGGTAACGCGTTGTCTGGGTTTCCCATGGATGGAAGTGTAGTTTTGTTCTTTGGATGTTGTTGGTGGGGCATTGTTCGTCGATGCTAGGAACATTGTCTAGTAGGGTTGACGAGTAAGGGGAAGTAGTTCCACGATAGGCTTTCTCGCCTGGCAAGATTCTTGAGAATCGTCGGCGGAGTGATTGGAGAGGAGTTGAGTCGACGATTGGTGGAGGATTTCAAGGAGGGAAATCACTTTTCGAAGGGAACATATTCTCTAGAGGTTTCTAGCGCGAGAAACCCGAGATCCGGTCTTTGAGGGTACCCGTGAGAAGAAGGGAGAAGAGCCACTTCGACAACTTTTGAGCGAGATAGGCGCACATGGATTGAGGGATCGGACATGTTCGGATTGGTCATCCCTTCCTCATCTAGAAGGCAAAAATCTTGTCAGTTCTAGATGAATATCGCATCAAAGATCCCCCTTGAGAAAGTTTTGCGTTGTTCTAAATAAATGCGTCTAGATGAAGATGTATGAGAAGCACAAGCAAGACGACGCTTAATTATGGATGGGGTCAAGGATATATGGTCCCACATTGTTGAAAAAACACGGCAAATGAGATGTGGACAACGCGGCCCTCGATATGACAAGGGACTTTTGTCCAATGGAGAATGCTTACGGAAGGTATCGCTTTGACTATTTCAAATGCATAAGGGAGAGGAAATCGACCCCTTCCTCATTAGATTGAGCGATTCGTGATCGGCTAATTTGCTAACTGGGGCCATTCTAATGAGGGTTTGTTAGTCGAGACTACACGGAATGCGGTGTACGGGAAAGGTGGGAGACCTTTGTCCAAGAGCATTTTGGGCGGTCGATGCTTCCAAATTGGGAAGACATGTATGGGTAGCTCTTCGATAAGAAGAAATGCGGAGGATGACCAAGGGCGAGCAACACCGAGCGGCGATCAAGATCAGAAGGAGGGAGAGGAAGATGTGGCTCTCGCTACAAGGGACAACGAGGGCAACGAGGGAGAAGAAGAGAGACCTTTCCCGAGGTTAGGTGCTTAGGATAGGGTGAACTAGGACATTTCGCCACTACCTCCACCAGGAAGAAGAGAGCGAAGGGAGACTCGGATTTAAAGGCTGGCAGAAAGGGTGATGATGGGAGTGATGGCGATGTGGCCCTTGAGTGCTCATGTGGCTCGTGAGAGAAGAGGTGGGGGCTTATGGGTACGGCCAGATTGATCTATGGATAGCGGTGAGGAAATGAAGATCACGGGGTCCCAAACTCTTGGATCACATACGAGCTACGGAGCCCATGACGCGGTGGCAAGATGACTGAGTCGGTTGGTCGAGAGGATTATGGAGGCACATTGGTAGTGCGAGGACGCGGGGAGGCGGGAGCAACGTAGGCGGAGAGGAAACTGCGAGGAGAGGTTGATGGGATTTCAACGGCGCAAAGTCTTGCTTGCATAGTGCGAGTAGCGAGCGACGCAAAGGCACTAGAGGGTCGGCACGGAATAGCGGCGAGAGGTGTTTTAGTATCGAATGCGGCTGGGCCCGACTTGTATCAAGATTTTAAGTGATGTCCTTGAGTTCTTGCACACAATAAGCTGATTCCCGATCTTGACGATTAACGTGCGTGATCTTGTCGCAGGCAACATAATGAAGCATTTGAGAGGGAGTTGCAATACGGATGAGGCGATGGCGTAGCGAAGTCATGGGCGGCGGTACGAGAGGCAAAAACGCGGTGGATGAAAGACGCGTGACAGCATCAATATGCCAGGGGTAGATGCGTGGATTAGACTAATGTGGATTGAAGTGTTGTTAGAGCACATTCATCGCTAAGAGAGAGTGTTGATTTTTTGGTAGCATCGAATGTGCTCTAGCTCACATGGCTTGTGGAGGGGCTATAACTTACATGAGATATCAAGTCCCAAAAATCGTTTTGGAGAAATTCCACTCGGAGCCTAAGTTATTCAAATAATTAATTATTTTAATGGAGATTACCTAGAATACTAACTTAGAAAATAAATAATTAAAGTGAATTAATTTAGACATGTGTAGGTGAGACGTTCTAAGTGACGAGGATCAAGTCTTTTCTAATCTTAGTCGTTGATTAGAGATTAGATCACGACCATTGAATGTTCAACGGGAAAAGTATTCGGAAGGCTTGGAGTTGATTGGAGGAAACACACGAGTGGCAACACTGTGACTAAGTCAAAATTCGGAGCGTGGATTTCTTTGAGAATTTTCGAGTGAGCTTGCGGTGCAACGAGGGGCGGTTCGGCGAGAGGATTTCGCGGTCCCACGGTGAAAATACAATAGCGAGAGGCGGTCCGTGCCACGAGGCAACGTAGGCCCGGGAGGGGTGACTCGGAGGCAACGTAAGCCCGGAGGGTGACATAGAGCTAGAAGGGCCCACGCGAGAGGACGTAGGCCCAGCACAGGTGACACGGCCATGATGAGCGGCAGCTGGAGGTTCGGTGGGCCGGATAGAGCTGGTATTCAACGGTCCGAGGAGTGACGCAACCACGGCGAAGGGTGATGCAAGGACCGCATGAGCACGGTGTGGTGTACTTCTCGCTGTGAGCTAAATCGCCATTATTTTGTCTCCGAAATAGACGTACACATCTGCCGAAATTTTCTCTGTTAAATTTAAACCACCTCTTTTGGTACCCTAGTTTGTCAAAAATCTGCATAATAATAAAAACCCTCAGAAACGTTGCATGATTTTCCGCATTGGGTTTTCGAGGACATTGCAATAAAATGTTGTGTCCTTTGTCGAATGCACTTAATTCTTCGAGTACTTGATGTATATTTGTGTAGTATAGGTGTATTTACTTTGATCATTGATGTTTCTTGAATAATTCCAAATAACTTTATTAAATGAAGTAAAACAAGTAGGAAAGTAGAATTAGAATTCTTGTAGTAGGGTTTTATGTTTGGTAATTCAGCAATTTTCTGTGATGTAGTGACATTAGTTTGTATGAACTCCTCTATCATGACCCTACTAAAATGTACCCATCACTCAAACAAATCTTGACTTGACATGTTATATTTGTTTCTATCTTAATATTATTCATAGAGAGGGTGATAAATGACAATAAGATCCTATACGGAGATCCATATCTAACTTAAAAAAATACCTGCGAGATATTAATGCAGAAGGAGGTGATAGTAATGGCAAAGATCTTGATTTTCTAATGAGACTAAAAAATTAGACATTTCTAAATGGAAGAAGTAGCTAGCAATATAGAATAGATTTACTTGTCTTTTCTAGTTTCTAGTAGTTCTTATAATTGTTGACTCTTTCATATTTATTATGATAATTTTTTGTAAAAAATATATGACAATTAAGTTTGAAGTTTGAAGTTGTAATTATAATTCATTGGTAATGATCATGAATATGATGCTTGATGAAAGTTGAAAGTTGTTCATTCATTTAGTTTAGATTTCATATTTAGAATTTTTACTTATAATTTTGGTGATCATGATAAATATTGCTGTATTGAAGTTTGAAAGCTTGACTTTAAGATTGATGAATCATGAGACTCGATATATTGTACTATAACTTGTGGACGTGGTTGATGGGGTGTAACTTAGATGATTGATGTTCCATATTTGTTCAATCTATCTTTTTGCTTCTTTCCTATATCTAATTCATCATTCTACATGTTTTTGTTGACATACATGAATCAAAATATATATAAATATATATTATACAAAAATCCGCTCCGGTCGCTCAAGACAGGGCACCTGTCTTAGCTCCCGCTCCCACTCCAAAGTAACTACCCAGTTATGACAGCAGTAAACAAGTTATGACAGCAGTAACTAAATGTCAATCCAAGAATGCCTATACTTTTGGCTTCTACAAATTTGCCCAAGTGCCAGTAAAGCAGTTAGCGAAAAAATCAGATGTGTTAGCTTTCTTAGATGTATTCTTGATGGAATTTTTCAGATCTGAAATATTTGTTATAGCAGTTAACCAACAGGATCGAGCAACAAATGATATCAACACCAATACCCAAAATGCCTATAATATTAAAAACTCCTTGACTTGAAAAAATCAATTTTAGGTCTTTAGAGGCATGACTCAAAAAAAATTCAGATCTGATATATTTATCACAACAAAAATAAATGACAGATCAGCCAACTATCAATGCCCAAAATGTCATAAAAACTAAAAACTTTCAAAAAAATTATCCTATGTCAACTTAAGTAACTTGATTCAAAAATTTCAGATCTAGAATTTCCAGTTATGCAGAAAATTCAGCCAGTAGAAAATCAGATCTAATCCAATCAGATATTAAGAGGCCACAAGTCATGAAAATCAAAATTTAACAATTTTGACAAATTTGACCATTTAGTATGTGATTTTAGGGTTTAATTCTTACTAATTTAATTGTTGTAATAAAACATAAGTAAAGCTAAAGTTGAGGTCAAACCTATTGGAAGTATGACTAGGTTAGGTCTTCATATTGACTATGTAATTATGTATACATGTAATGAAGAAGACAAGATAATAAATGTATTTTGTGATGCTTGTTTCATGGGTTTCATGAGAAAGGTTTTTGTATAGGTCAAAAGACTTATTCTTGATGTCTTTTAGGGAGTTTGTCATCTTGTCATAAAGGTACTAATTAAGAGTCATGCATATGAAAAACCAAGTCAATAGTATGCCTCAAAGACCTTTTTTTAAAGTAGCTCAGCAATATGACTCCAAGAATGGTGAAATACATGATATATATGCTCTTCAAGACAACCTTCAATGCAGTACCGGAAAATATCCTCTACAAGTCGCTCCATAACTAAATGACGATTGACTAATTTACGTTTAGAATCAACTATATATACCCATATCTGCATGAGAAAAGCAGAGACATATTTCAGATTTGTCTGAAACTTTAGGGCTAGAGTTGCAAAATTTCATGATTTTGTAAAGGTACTCTGAATAAAAGGACAGAAACCACGAGATCCCGCTATACAATAGTAGGAGTTAGGGTTGTTGTTTGGATCGAAGAAGAGACGATCGGTAAGGAAAGGAGCTCGGATATCTTTGTGTTTTTTCGGACTAGTCTACAATTGCTGGGATCTCGGGGTTGTCATTAAGTGGAACAAGGTCTTTGGGGGGAAGACGAAGAGAAATCACTTATACAAAGAAAGACCTTTAGGGGTCAGAGTTCTAACGTATGAAAGATTGATGAATAAGTGAGTTTCTCTAGGTTGCAAGTGCAAAATAGTGCGAAAGAAGGAAGGCAGCTAGACAAGGCATCTCTAGGGCGGTGGAAAAGAAGGATATTTAAAAGTCGAGGAAGAAGTAGTGACAAGGTCTTGGAGGCATACATAGGTCGAGGTCGGTCATGGTCATGGTACTTGTCAATGAAAGTCTATAAGAAGGGAATTTCTGCAGGTTTTCTATCCAAGAGAGAGAGGTTTTAATACACAGTTTGAATAACAAATTTGTGTCCCTTGTGTTTTTGATAATTGACTACGATGAAAGACCTAATAAGCTAACGAAAGAAAGGGACATATAATAGAAGAGTAAGTTCTGGTAATCATCAAAGTAGAAATTAAATTAAATGTTTAGTGCTTCTAATTCTCAACAAATCCTAGGCGAAACCTTGAGAATCACTTGGTCAAAATTTCTTGAAACTTTGGGATCAACTTGCCACACAGAAAAATATAATTTTGAACTTCAAAACTGCCAAAACCACCAAGTATTCAATCTGAAGCTTTAGATAAAGTTTTAGGCATGATATTAGCACGGAACCGGTGACGGACGATGGACCTAAGGAAGCTGGTAGCAGGACCGGAGGCCACGGGTCCTAACTTGATGCGGTAAGTCTCGCCGAGCCAGGATTTTTAAAAAAATACGTCAATAATTACTTTTTAATAAAAATAAACTTATTTTTAAAAGATTTGCAACCATGATTCAAAGCCAATAGAGACAAAATATGCAAGTTTGCTCATTTATATACCATGTAAAGGTGAATATATCAAAATGTCCTTTGCAGAATTATATGTATATCATCAAAAAATACATAAACGTGAGGCTCAAATGTCCCATAAAGTCCAAAAACAATGCTGAAGCTATGAGGTCGTGGCCTAATACAAGACTACATATTAGTGATCAACAACATGATCCTCCCTTATCATGATCAAAATCATCTGCCTACTAAGACAAGGGATCATCAACATGAGCTACATAAATAATATGGCTCGAGTTTGAGGACTCCTAAAACTCCTCTACAAGTTTAGTAGTAGTAGTAGTAGTAGTAGCGGCAAAAATGGACATCAAAACTACAAAATCTGGCCAACATGGTCTCTTATGAAACTCATCATTGATCCAATGCTACTAGAAATGGGATCATCAACAAGAGGCTCATAAACATCATCTAGCTCAAAGTCTTCAAGCTTGGATTGCTCAACCTTATATGACAAGAAATTGAAAAAAAGTTTAAACATGCCTAACAGTAAGTTGGTTTGAGTGGGGAAAGGGTTCATCTCTCCTCAACCTTAAAATACGGTAGAAAAGATTAGCATGCTATTTGATTCATTTTCCTTTGAGTGAAGGGTACATTCTTGTTAAGGCCACGGTAGGGAGTTCAACAATCAATACCACCAACATCAGCAAAGTTCAACAATCAATGCCACTGACATCAAGGTTAAAGGACTTCATGCTCTTGATCAAATGCCAATCTCATCACAGGTGCACATGATAGAATCAAATGGAAACATTGCAAACTCCCAAACCATGAAACCACGAAAGCAAGTAGAGTCGTGAGTTTTGAGTGAAATCTAAAATTCTAGTTTCTCCATATGAAATCCAATGAGGTCAAAACCACTCTTAAACATCACCGAGTCATTTCCTTGGTAATGTTCAAAATTTAAGTGAAAGGATTACTTTAAGAATTCAACATTACCATTAATTTCCAGATGTGTGAGGAAAATACTGGAAGTGCGCATAGCTGCTTAGATGGGATATTTTGGAGGAAAACTTCTTCCTAAATTTCCTCAAAAAAGCTCCAAAACTCAACAAATTGCATTATGTGGGGTCCATAGTTGGCAATCGGTCGGTTCCATCCTAAATCGATCGGTTAACGCGGTGGACAGGTTTTTTAGCGAAGGAGGTTGAACCCGGTTTTTCTACCGAGTTTGACCCAATCAAGTAATGAGCCGACGGAGTTTGACCGGTTCAGGTTCAAAGGCCAATTTGGTTTTTAATACTATGGTTTAGGGCATATTGAGGCAAAAGATGGCTAAGAAGAGCCAACGTTGGGCCAAGGAAGGCATTCTTGAGAAGAGGAAGCTAGGAGGGCGCGGTCGAAGTAGGAGAGGAAGAAGGCCAAAAAGGTTGAGCGTTGGAGCTCGGGGTTGGGCAGATGATAGAGCGAGGAGAGGCTACAAGGAGGACGTTGAGGGTTCTGTGAAAATTCTACTACTCGGAATCTCTTGCAATAGCGGTGCAGATTTCTTCTGGTTGTAATTTAGTTAAACAAATTATTTATTGTGTACTACGGTAAATATCGAAATGAAATACAACTGCAGTATTCACAATTAAAGTCTGCGGAAAGTAAATACAAGGGAAAATACTAGCTCAAGTACAATCACAATAACACGATTAATTTTGGACAATCGTCCAGAAAAAACCCAATGTGGAAAAGCTGGTGTAGTAGATAGGGGTTTCTGTTATTCTTGATGGAATCTCTTCTACAAAATATAACTAGCGAGAATAGAAGGAATATATGTGAGAAATTTACAAACAATTTTCTCACTCGCTCCCATGATGAAATTTTGACTTTGGAGAGGCCCTATAGCTTCTCTGTGTGCCTCTTGCGTCGGCCTACTGTGATCCCAACGTCACAACCTTTGTGCTATCACCCTTAGCACAATCCCTGACTCACTTGGCCCCTTTCTCACAGTCCCCGATAGTACACTCTCATCTTGTTCATCCCTCTCTCTCCTTTCTAACTCCTTTTTGATTCGATTTTTTTCTTGTCGAACTTCGGCCAGTGAAAATCGATCTTCTTGAGTAATTGAGTGTTTGCTCGGTGTGTCTTTCCAAATGCCCTTCAGTCATATAATCTTCTCGTTGAGACTTCAACGACCAAAGATTAAATAGCTAATCACGCCTAAGATTAACTTGACTGTCTCCATCTTTTTCTAGAAGAATCACACCTTGTTTTGTTAATGCCCTTTAATTATTTTAATTTCCTAAGTTTAAACTTAGGGTCCCATTAAAAATAATTAATTATTTTAATAAAACACAATCGGGTGGAATTTCCCAAAACACTTTATGGTTGTTGGAATCAATGTGTCTAAGCCTCCGCAAAATTTGAGACTTAGATCACATTCAATGATACTAGAAATCAACACTTCCTCTTAGCAAGGAATGTGCTTTAACAGCCATCACGTTCGTCCTCTTACTGCCTCACAGCAACATCTCCTCTACGTTAGTGGTGTTTGACATTGCTTCCAACCAACTCTCATGTTCATGCATCTCTTCATGACCCCCACTCCTGATGAAGCCCCACCATCACCACTTGCTACAACTCTTTATTTCTCTATTTGTAATATTCCTAATTAGCGGCAAGTACTATTTGGAATATTTGATTTTGTTCGATTTTCTACGATCTATAGTTTATTAATAAATAAAAAGTGAGTGAAGAGGTCCTAACTCACTTAGTGGAATAAAACACCCTCCCTAGTAGCGCAACTTTGTGACTTAAAGAGAGACAGGGGCCAACATCACGTAGAGAGGGAGCCCCGTATGCTACAGAAGCTAATGTGATGAGGATGAGCACGTGGCAAGAGAGAGAATACGGGTGGGGAGATGGGCTGTAGGGTTGGAGGAAGGCCAACGTTATAAAGAAAGAGCCTTCTCATTTTGATTCATTACGGTGTTGATGATATTGAGCTGGTCATTTTGACTTCTTGGGCTTATTTGTTTATTGCTTGTCTGTGACAACATTTATTCGACAGGTGTCTCGGTGGGAGATCGCCCTTTCCTTGGGGGACTTCGGTGCACCTAGAACAGGGTTATTTCTTGACATTTTGTAGGAGGTTTTTAGTGTTTGGGTTTTTACGCGAGAGCCGAGCATTCATAGAGGCTTGCGTAGTCACGAGAGGACGCGGAGTCCATCTTGGAGGTGTTCGGATCGGGATTTTTGCGGGAGATTTGAGCCGAGATTTTGAGCGGAAGGATGGAAAGCCTTTGCCTTTGGGAGGATTTTGGTGGAGTTTCGAGCGAGTATTTCAGCCATTCTTGTTTAACTCTGGCGGGCGTTGGAGGCCGAGCGTAATTCCCCAGGGGGTATTTTTTGAGCCATGTTTCTAATATGGTTTGCGGTTTTGTCGGGGATTGGTGGGCGGAAGATTCAGAGATTTTCGCTCATTGACACGGGGGGTAATACCCCTAGTTGTGTCGGTTCTTTCGGTGGTGGCAGTACACACGGCGAGTTTTCCCGACGGTGATTGTGATTCGAGAGAAAAGCGACCATTTTAAATTGTGTTACGAAGTGTTCTGCTTACGTTGAGCAAGTTTAGGTATATCACTGCGATCACCTATTATACTTCATTATATTTCTCGGTTGTGGTAAACACGCTTTCCTCTCTATATTTACGGATGAGTTGCAGTACATTCTTTCTGTATTTATTATGTATCTGTTTGCACTATTATTTTTACTATTTTCTTGAGCACGTGTGCCTAGTTCTATACACTTGGTGTGTTATTCCTTTTCTTAGTAGGTAGGAAAGGGGCAGGTAGCCTCGGTTACAGTCCTCTTTCCTGGGCGGCATATCATGTTTCCCACTCTGGGTCCATCTGTTGGAGTTTGACGTGTTTTAAAGATATCCCAAACAAAGATATTCTGTTGTTGTTAAGCATAGTTAAGTAACTTGTGGTCTGTGACAGGAAGAAACCATATTTGTTACGGAGGCGGGGAAGTACGAGGAGGCAGTGAGCGTGGGTTGGAGAACACCTACGGAGGCCGGAGGGCGGCTGTTCGGGTGGGTGGACATAGGGCAGGAAGCTCGTGATGAGCGGGGGCAGGGAGGGCACTGTTGGGTCAAAACAGAAGACAATGGTGAGTGACACGAGCCCAACTTCGGTTTTGAGGAGAGCACTCCTCAAATGCGGTGCGAGGATTTAGCTAGGCAGTTGAGGTGATGGGTCGAGAGATTCCGCGACGCCAGGGCTAGACGACAGACCCCACGGGTTTCAAGTAGGTGAGGATCGTTGTCCATCTCTTCTTGGGGTGTAGTCTTGCTAGTGGGATACTCTGTTGGATGGCTTCCAATTTTCCGCTCCCCCATGCCCCACCTTGCGGAGCGATGCCGGGCGGGGAACGCGATGGGAGCGAGGCTTGGGACACATGGAGGAAGTATTTGCAAGTATCGGTGTAGGCGGGAGTTCGAGATGCTTTCCTCGTGGGACTTGTTGCAGCTCAGGCGGAAGCGGTAGACCGAAACATGTGAGGCATGACATTATCATGATGGAGATACCCAGCACATCTAGCGATTCCATTTGCCTACATTTTGATGGCTCATCAAAACGTTCGGCAAAGTCTTGGGTGGAGAAGTTGGACATCAATTTCCGACTTAACCGAATGTCGGGAGACGAGCCATCAAGGTGGCGACAGCCCATTTGGATGGTGAGGCACGGAAGCTGGTGGTTCCATGGGATGGTCTCGGACATTCTACGATGAGGTGTCCAGGGTTTGCCGGGAGGTGATGAAGCAGATTGTTGGAGAGAGGATCCAGGAATAGCACTTTGTTGGCTTGTGAGGCTCCAAGCAGGCCAGAGCCAGGGCATGCATTGCGATTTCTTCGAAGATTTCGGTGATGGTGCAAGATCTGTCACAACACAGGATGATCACGTGTTGCAGCGGAGAGGTGCCAAGGAAACCACCGAGGATGTGAGATTTATAAGACCGGCTGTTCCTCAGGATGCTATTAGTAGGACATGGGATTTATAGGATGGGATTGCCTAGGACTCGTACACCTTACCCCCGGAAGACGGGGTTTCCGGAGTCCAAGGGGAAAGATGTGAGGGTTCCACCTCCAAGGGGAATCCCGGGACGGTACAGATAGATGATGATGCCGGAGGAAGCTGAGGAAGAAGCGGTTGTGCTTCACTTGTTCGCTTCGTGGGCACCGAGGGCATAGGTGTGACTGGCAAGCACACTTCATTGAGGTCTTCTCACGATGATAGCGGGAAGAGGATGAGGAAGGCCCGGGAGTTGAGTCGGGCCGGCACAGGATCGGTCTGCCTCCACCTCACAGGGACGGAGGTACGAACTTTTTGCACCCACGGAGGGACTCGCACGGCCTTGCGAGGGTTCCTAAGTATTTGACCGTTGCACATATGAGGGGCAGATGGCTGGCCGGCGGTATGAGTTTTGGTTGACGAGTGGGGGCAACCCGCTTCATTGATGCACGGAATGAAGGTGGCGGAGGAGGGAGTGTCTGCAATGAGAGCTTTAATAGTTTTCAATTTTGGTCCCGGGAGCCAGAACGATGCGGTGTGCCGTGTATGTTCAGGTCTCTAGGTTAGCGGTGGCTTGATGAAGTGCCTACATGATAGTCCTTTTTAGTGGTCAACATACCGAATGCGATGTGGTGATAGGTGTTCGGTGGTTGATTACTGCGGGAAGGTCACCACGGATTGGGAGGCCTTAGAGATGGAGTGGGATAAGAAGACGGGAAGCATGAGAGGTCCGTGGAGATGCACATACCCTCGGAGAGTTTGGCTGTCGGATGGAGGGCGAGACTCGAAGGGGGAGACATAGAGTGGGCGGTTGAGTTGGGGCATCAGAGCGAGAGACCACGGGTGGGCGGGTTAATCTGTCCTCTGAGCCATCCTTGGCGGTATGATGCGGTGTTTGGGGACATACACGGGTGACACCGGATCGAGGAGGTTCGAGCACACCATTGAGCTTGAACGAGCATTAAGTGATGCCCTAACTAGGCATCTGGCTTATCGGGATGAGATTGGCGGGCATCCGAGTTGCCTGTCTTGGGCACATCGAACGAGCACAAGTCTGGTTGCTTCTTAGTGGTGGTGAAGAAGGACGACACCTTAGTGTATTGAGCTAAAGGGCACGAACAAGAAGACACGAAGAACGGTATCCTATACCCGAGTCCGGTGGGTTGATGGATGAGGTAGAGGAGCCAAGTTCTTCTCGAAGATTGATTTGAGATCGAGGTACCATCGAGATTCGCGTGAGGCAAGGACATTCCCAGACCGCCTTCGAGGTGTCATTATGGGCACTTTGAGTTTTGGATCATGCATTTTGGGCTAACGATACCGGCCACTTTTTGGTCTTGCATGAACCATATCTTCCGCAGTCATCGAGGAAGTTTGTATTAGTCTTCTTCGATGACATTCTCATATGCGGGACTTGGGAGGAGCATCTCCGGCCTGTAAAAGCGGCCAGTACTACACATCTCCAGGAAGAGCAACGGTTCTATGCTAAGCTCTCAAGTGTGAGTTGGGATGGCGGATATGTTGTATTTGGGTCATCTTAGGTGGGCCAGAAGTGAGAGTCCATGAAGGAGAAAATGGGGCCATCGGGGATTGGCTAGGCCAGGAACGTGATGGAACTTCGAGGATTCATTGGCATATGCACTTATTACGGGGAAGTTCGTCGAGGTTCTCGCAATGGCACTCCTTGCACATTTGACGAAGAAGGGGGCATTCGGTTGGTCGGATACGAACGACGACGGGCACGAAAGCGAGAGGCTCGAGGAGGAGGGGAGAGTGGGGACGATGGCTGCCCGATTAGCACGTGCGGTTTACACGACCATTTGTCTTGGAGTGTGATGCATCGGGAGAGGGGATCGGCGCAATGGCAGTGAGAGGAGGACTGCCCACCTTTGAGCGGGAAGCTCATGCACGCGAGAGGTTGTATTCTATATACGACAAGGAGATGTTGGCCATTATGCATGCCTTGGCCAAATTCCGGTAGTATTTGGTAGGGAATAGGTTGTGAGTGAGAATTTGATCTGACGACCTCGGGGTCTTTTGGAGGCAGTAGCTACAAGGCGAGCGAGAAGTGGATCGGTAAGATCCAAGCATATGACACTTTGACATTGAGTATGTCAAGGGTAAGAGAGAATAACGTGGTAGCAGATGCCCTTTCACGTAGACCCCCGACCCACGATGTATCCTCTTATGATCTTGAATCTGATTGGAGGTCTCGACTATTGGTGGAGTACTCACGAGGACGGTGCATGTGAGGTTGCGGATGGACGGTGGCGGATGGCCAGTACGGGGTGGTCGATGAGATTATCTACTACGAGGACGGATCTTCCGCGGCCAAGGGATCTCAACTTGAAGAAGATACTCCGAGGCATCACATGATTCTCCATTGTGAGCCATCGAGGGGTTTACGAAACCTGCGAGCCATTAGAGAGGTTCTCATGGAAGGGCCTCAAGGAGGACGTACTCCGGCCATCGGGGTGCGATGTTTGTCGAGGAGGAACAGTAGAATCGCCATCCCCGTAGGATTGTTGCGACCTCTTCCCCGTGCAAGGAGGAAATGGAGAGTCTCTCGTGGACTTCATCACGGGTTGCCCATGGTGCGGGGCAAGGATTGTATCTTTTGTCGTCGTTGATCGGGCGACAAAGTATGCGCACTTTGTCATATCAAAGCGCATTACACGGCGGCACGAGGTGGCCGAGTTGTTCTTGAGAGGTTTTCAAGGCTATGGTCTTCTAAGACCATCATCGGTGATAAGTTCTTGGCTTCATGGGGCGGATTTTGGGGAGGGAGATTTTCGGTTGAGTGAGGACGGAGTTGTTGCAAGTACCAGGATTATCACCCACAAACGGATGGACGGACGGAGATAGTTAACAAGCCGTGCAGGGGAGCTGCTTGCGTAATTATGTCGGTGGGCGACGCGAGCATGGTTGGGGAAGTGGTTGCATGCGGTGGGAATCTTTGCTACAACATGACACATCACATGTCCATTGGTGTATGTCACCATTTTATGCTTTGTATGGGCATCATTCCTTATCTTTTGCTGATGTGATGTTCGGTGTATAGGGGCTCTAGAGCCAAGATTTGGATTCAAGAGAGTCGGGGACATTCTCAGAGCTCTCAGGATGTCTCGGCTACAACACAAAACCGGCAGAAGTTGTATGTAGACAAGGTCGGGTGGAGAGACGGTTTGAGGCAAGGGACTTGGTCTGCTACGATTCGGCCATGCAAGCCGGTCGTATTTGGCTTGAGAGGGCGGCTCGAAGCCTCGCTGCGGGCCATACGGGGTGATCGCGAGTTGGCGAGGTTGCGTATGAGTTGCGTGCCCAAGCAGATCCTGACGTTTCATCATGCTTGAAGAAGGCGGCGGGGCAGCGGTGTGATGTGAGGCTACCACGGATGATGAGGGGCAGTTGTTGCGGCCCGGGGCTATTGATACCAGGAGAGGCGGCTACGACGAGGACGGTCAGGGAATTCTTGGTGGTGGAAGAATTTGCGGATGAGGATGCCTTGCAGGAGAGGTAGAAGATTTTGCGGCATCCATCCTTCGGTTGCTTGAGGACAAGCAACATTTTAGGGAGGCTTGTCTAAATATTCTAATTAGCGGCAGCTAATTGGAATATTCGATTTATTCGGTTCATAGTCTATAGTTTGTTAATATGTAAAAGTGAGTGAAGAGAGTCTAACTCACTTAAGTGGAATAAAACACCCTCCCTAGTAGCGCAACGTTGTGACTTAAAGGGGGGCAAGGGGGGCCAAGCACCACGTAGAGAGGGGAGCCCACGTATGCTCTAGAAGCTACGTACGGATGAGGATGAGCACGTGGCAGAGAAGGCTACGTTGAGGAGATGAGCCTTAGGGTTGGAGGAAGGCCAACGTTATAAAAGAGGAGGAGCCTTCTCATTTGATTCATTCTGTTGTTGATGATATTGAGCTATGATCGTTTTGACTTCTTGAGCACGTATTTGGTTGTTTAGCACATACGCAACATTATTTAGTGCATTAGTGTCTCACGGTCGGAGATCTCGCCCTTAGCGCGGGGACTTCGAGTGCCTGCTCGGGCAAGGTTATTTCTTGACATTTTGTAGGAGGTTTTGGTGTTTTGTGGGTTTTATTGCGGAGTAACAGCATTCATAAAGGCTGAGTCAACGAGAGGATCACGGAGTCCATCTTGGAGGTGTTCCCGGATGAGAATTTCTTGAGAGGTGTTGAAGTGGCGAGATTTTGAGCGAGAGGATCGGCCTTTGCCTTTGGGAGAAATTTGGTGGAGTTTGAGGCGGTATTTCAGCCATTTTATTTAGCCTACACGCGAGCCTTGAGTCCCGGCGTAATTCCCCAAGGGGTGTTTTCGGAGGTCGTATTTTAAGTATGGTTTGCGGGTTTTATCGAGTTGGTGGTAGAGGAGAAGTTCCCGATTTTCAGCTCATTAGGCAAGGGGAGAAAACCCCTAGTTGTGATTCATTTCGGTGGTGGCAAGCCCCACTGCGGCGAGTTTTCCGGTACGGGATGCGATTCGGAGGGAAACGTCATTTAAGTTATTGTTACGGAAGTGTTCTTCACTTGCTTAGCAAGTTTAGGTGCTATCACTACGGTCACCTATTGTGCTTCATTATATTTCTCGGTTTGTCAAATGACTTGGCATTTCCTCTCTATATTTCTAGATGAGTTCTTGGTACATTCTTTCTACGTTATTAAATGTCTACATTTTTGCTTGTTATTTTTTTATATATTCTTGACATTCTAGTTCTATACCACTTGGTGTGTTTATTTCATACTCTTGAAGCAGTACGAAGAAGCCAAGTAGCCTCCCGGTTTCTTCCTCTTTCCGGAAAGCGGCATGTCTAGTACTTCCTCAGTCCATCTGCGGACCCAGGTTTGACGTGTTTTAGGGAATGTCCACAGCAGGGATATTACACTAATAACATTGTAAGCGAGGACCCACTTGATTACACTCTTGAAAACGGGTTCTCAACCATATTCCTCTGCTCCACGAACTTAATGAGCAAGCTCTTCTAGAGCCTTTGTGAGTATATACTTGCTACCTAATCTCTTTGTGGGGACATCACATGGCCCCATCACCCCATGCCGAACCAGAGTCTACGATAAAGTGACATATGATATCTATGTGTTTTGACCAATCATGAAATACTAGATTCTCGGAAGGAAGCGAGTACAACTCTAATTATCACGATATGACTTCCCAGTCACTTCCATCCTCTTCCCAAACAAACTCACACACGGCTTCCCTAGCCATATGGCCATAACGTTGTTGTCTTTGGTACCCATATATCCTGGCCACCGCGAGCTCGGAAACTCTGGAAGCCTTGCTCCATACCGCAGAATCATTCTTGATCCAACACTAAAACAATACCCAAAGGTACTTTTTGGTCTTGAACTCCACCTTGTCTGCATGCAGCCGACTTCCGCTCAATCGACATTATTTCATCTGGTGTATTTCATATTGTATATCTCGAAGTACATTCCTTCATATCTAGAATAATATGCCTAGTCTTTACCCAATGTACCCTTTTCGGGTTCCACCATGAATTGACTAGAATGTTGACAAAAAAACAAATGTATGGCCTAGTGTTGACAGGATACATGAGTGACCCGATGAGTTGTCAATACAAGGTAGGATCTGCTGCTTGTCCCTACTTTGCATCTATTTCTTCCGGTCCAATTGTAATCATAGGCATCGCCATGGGCGAGAACATCTTGCCCGTCTGAATCACTTCATAATTTATGTGAATATGTTATTTCCCCCGGGAAGATCTCTTCATTTTTACGCAAACTTCCAATCCTATAAAAATAATGCATCGACCCTATCCTTCATAACTGAATTATGCTTCAGATTCTTCTTGCGGACCTTTATAACTAGATGATCATGTAAGAAACAAATCATCTACATATGTCTTCCTCAAAATTAGTGGCTCATTCTCCATCGGACGTAGAGATTGGGTTATCATTCTTGACGAATCCCAAGCTGCTGCGTGGTTATCAATCACGACGATACCAAACTACGGGTGCTGCCAGGCCCATACGGGGCCTTCTTCAATCTGCCCTTGTAGGTTCTCTTCTCTTGGACTCTGAAGCCTTCGGTACATTGTATCTTCTCCTCTTCTATCACCTAGTTCAACAATGTTATCTTGACATCCATCAGTGAATCTCATCCCATCGAGGCTGTTAGGGATATGATAGATACGATGGAAGTGTACGGCTACGGGGGGAAGGTCTCCTCATAGTCAATTCCTTCCTTTTGGGCATATCCCTTTGCCACGAACCTGGCCTTGTACTTCTCCCGCTACCATGCGCGCCTTTGATCTTGTAGATCCATCTTGAATCCCCTGCGGCGGTTGTCCTCAAGTCCTAGGTACAACTTCCCGGACATCATTCGTCTTCGTCGGCTTGTACTCTTCTACCATGGCATCCACCCATATTTGGTGTTGTACGACTTTACGAGTGGAAGGTTCTTACGAGCTGAGCAGTATACGCCAAGTTGTTTACGCTACTTTTATCGATTCTTTGGGAGCTCTAATGTACTCCTCCGTCCCGCCAATGCCTTCGTACCTCCCTACGGTTCTACCACGCCCAGTGATGGAGGCTCCCTCAATTCCTCCCTCCATTCTTCATTCTTTGCCGAATCTTCTCTTCCACAATCTTGAGTACGCGGTCATTGTACTCGATCTTGGTGTTTGTCCTCCTACTGTCCTCCCTCTTTGTCCTATTTCTGCAGTGAACTAAAAGGAACATTCTTGGGCAGTCTTCGCTGGCACCTCTGAATTTCTGAAGATCTCTTCCATGAACTTTCACTTCTAGCCTTACTACAATTTTCTTGCTACTAGGAATATAGATTTTGAATGTACACGAGGTCTCGCTATATCCTACGAGATACCCCTTTTACCGCAGTAAGTCCGGTTACTATGCTACTCCATGCGGAATGTGACGATTACTAGACTTCCAAATATCATGAGGTGACTCACCTGCGCTTTCTCCACTGTGAAGACTCCTTCGAGCGTTTTCTTCCCCAATGCTCTATGAGGTTCTATTACGAATATACCTTGCTATGTTACATGCCTCTGCCCATAGAATCTAGGCGAGTCTTGGTCATACTTATAGTCTTTCCTTAACAATAGTTCTATTTTTATAACAAAGCTACTCCATTATTATGTGGATTGTGTTGTTGCCTTACGCCTACACCTACCTACTATTTAGTGAAAATCCTTTAACCCCACGAGGCGTGGTTGGTGGCAAGGGAATTCGGCAGAGAAGGGAGTTTGTCACCCTATTCTGACTCTCTATCTTCATTTAGCTATCTCTAAGTTAGGTTTATGGAGGTCCCACATAGAAAAACTAAGTTAGATTTTTTGTTTTTAGGAAAATTGTTAGAGTGAAATTGGATTACTTTTAAGATTTATGAGCATTTTATTTTGAAATAATAATATCAAACCATTCAACCATTGCCTTAAATAACGTGCTCAAAGAATAATGCTCAAAAGATAAAATTTAATCCTAAAACGAGAAACAAAAGATGTCGACACAAGATATTTGCGGGGATAAAAATGATTACATGAAAAACCAAATCACAACATTTGAACATATCTTGTCATAGTTAGAAACAACCAAAAATTTAGATCTTTGAAGATGAAATTAAACTTTGCGAATATAGGAAGTAAGCATTACACTATTTGCATGAGATCAACAACCATAAAAAGAGCGTAATGAAGAGTGCTCTTGGTTCATTTTGGATTAAACTTACTCTAGCAAATATTTCAAATCAACTCGTCCCGGACACTCACCCTCGCCCAAATTATGTGGAACTCACGGTGGGGAGTCGATAGGAGTAGAGGGTCCCTGAGGTCTATACAACCAACTTATTTTGGTAGGATTTTTTAATGAGTTGCTTGTGTGGAAATAGATGTTGATTAATCTAGTTTAAATGATACAAAATTTTCCACAAGAGATGAGAGATGGTGCTTACTTGCAATAATAAACCAAACTGAGAGAAACAATAGACTTATGTGTGTTGTATCATTTAATAACCAAGTGTGATGAGATAAGTTATTATAAAAAAGAGGGTGCTTCAATCGTTCCTCAACATGCATGAAGCATAAACATTAAATCAATGGAATTTTACCAACCATGCAAATTGTTCACACATAAAAGAGATTTTGCTCTGAAGTTTGTAGCATTAGGGCTCTAACAGTTTAATTTAACCCAGAAATTCGAGTTAGATGGATGTAGAGTGCATTAGTTGTTAATTCATTAACATGTATACGAAAAACGAAAATTAGCGAAATGAATCAATCCACCCGAAATTCCTTCCTCTTGACCAAGGAAGGGGATACTATGGGAAAAACATCTAAACTCCCTCTCAAGCAACAAAAGCTATTTTATTACTAATTACAAGTAAGAAGAAAACAACCTTTAAGAAGGTTGCCCAAAGAGATCCTTCTACGAATAAAGAGCTTGGAAAAGGCTTAATCCTCCTCCAAAAATTGACAACACAACTTATGGAGAAAACCTTCAAAATATGAATTTTCCAAGGCTCCAAGGCCCACGGCAAAAGATCAAGTTTGTCGTTGTCCCAAAGGTGCTTACCACCTCCCTAAAACTCGATTTTGAAATGTGGAACCATTCGCATGCAAGGAGGATCAATTACTTTTGCCATCTTTTTCTCAAAATATCCTTGCTTTTCACATCAGCTGCAGATCGAAAATTAAACGTTAGGCAAATAAAAGGATCAAAATTTTCAACTTAATATACAAGGCACTAACGAAGATGGGAGAACCCCCATTCTTGCCTAGTACAAAGAAAAACGTTCTTGAGGTAGCAAATATGACTTTAGACGGTCTACAAATGGAAATTTTTAGATTTAGAATTTGAAATAGATGATCAACTAACTAGAGAACGAAACTCCATCTTTGTCTTCCTTTGATGCAAAACTTGGGGTTGAAAGTAGGCGAGTCTTGAATTGCTTTGAATCTAGAAGTACAGTTGATCTGTCTGAGACTTCTCCCGCACCCGGATAATTTCTTGCACACAATACGAATAGATCTTCCCTACACACTTAAAAAAATGTAGGTTGCAAAAGGATTAGAGCATCACAATGATATATAAACCAAACATTCCTCTAGAAAATGACTTGTAAGCTAATTTCTAGAATAATACTCTAAGTAATAGTAGCACAGATAGCTTGCATCAATCCAAAGCTAAGTGGAAAATGTAAACTAGTAGTCAGCATGTAACGAATTCAAATACAATAGCAATAGTATGAAATAAATCACCTCATAACGCCGAAGAGAACATGTCAATAATACAGTCTTGATTTTATTGATATGCAAAATTGAAGGAGCTTCCTCAAGCCTTGATAACCTGCAACATGATACAATACAATAGCTAATGGCTTTTTTTTTTTTTTTTTTGTTATATAGAGATTAGAGAGCAATTCCCAAGGAAGAATGCATGCTTGAAAGTAGACTTGAAAGCAAAACTGAATAAAAGGTAAGCAGAAGGATTTCCTATGGAAAGAGCGAGACAGAAACCATCCAATTCTTGTACACACACAGGGAAATCGAATTCCCATATGATCTAGTGAACTTGTCCATAAACGGAGAGTCTAGTGCTACTGCTAGTCAGTGACGCAAAATTGAACCAGCCAAGCAATTACCTATATTGCTTGAGTGATCTTCTGCGTGAGTCCCTTTGAAAACTACGTGGTGGCGAGTGATTGCGTAGTCCAAATAAACGTAAATTCTGCGAGTGCGGTGTTGAGTGTTGTCGCATTCCGGATAGCTAGTGAGAAGAGGTCCCCAATTGGTCTTTAATGACTGATCAGGTAGAATATTCCTTCCCAGCATATGTTGCCTCTAAGTAAATTCGATTTTCTAGGTGTAAGCATTTGCTTTCTGCAGAAGGGGTGATTTACGCAAATAAATGATTAACGATACAAAGTGGAGTCACCCTTCACATGTCCAGTTGACTACGGCCTTTGACTTAGGATAATTTCCAAGTCAAAACACGTCATTCATCACATAGAATAATTTATTTCTCTCACTTTATTCAGTCTGCTGATAATGCCACAATTTCCACTATAACTTGGAAATGTGGGTTTGAGGCTCTAGAACTCATTATTCTTCCTATTTTGTGTCATAGTAGAGAGTTGAGGTGAAAGGTGTCATTTTGATTACTCATACCCCATACAACTTCTCTAGACAACACTTATGGCAATCAATTAATTTGATAGCGGTTTTTGACACTGCGGGGAAATCTAAAAATTAAAAAATTACTACCTAGACCTAACCAAACTCCACGAATTTTTTTTGTGATCTAGTATGGTAATATACATTGACTCCTGGGCTCTAAGATGCATCGGGGGCTCAGCCTTCAAGTCGTAACCCGGCTTTGGGGCAATCTGATGAGTGAAAAACCCTAGAAAATTATTCATTGTAAAAAAGAAAGTAATTAACCAAGTAAAAAAAAACACTCCAAGGTGTACTTACTTCTTTGATCGAGTCCCAGCATCCTGTTTATGAGACTCAATCTTGACTCTAGTCATCATTACTAGCATCACTGCTAAAATTTCCGTAGAGGCGTGGAATGACACATAGAAAGATGATGAGAAATGAAAGCTAAGTTAAAATTTGTTAGACGATAATCTCACGATGATATACGATGGTACAAATGTCTTGGTTCATACGTGAGCATGGAGTCTTCTCATTATCTCGAGGTGCCACTCTAGTGGTCCATGATTGTATGGAGTTTTCCCTCTCTTTTGATGTCCTCCTCTGCGCGAAAATGCCTTGAAGTCTGCATGCGTATATTTCACGTTGTCATTCAGAATGCCTTTATCTTCTTCCTTTGTCATGTTCTCCATGAGAGCTTTAAATTCTCACAGACAATCAAAGACCTCACCCTTGGTCTTTAGCGAAGCAGATCAAGTTTTTCTGGAGTAATTATCGATGAAGGTGACAAAGTGTTTTCCACGCTAAGAGCTCTGAGTGGACATTGGGCCACCAAATATGCAGATGTGTATCAATCTGTCTGACTCTCGGTTGTCACTTCACAGGAAAAGTTGCAGCAGCGTACTTCCCTAGTACACATCCTGCGCATGCGATCATCATGCTCGGTCACCGAGGCTGGAGACTCCGACATCTACAACGCCTCTTTAGTGCCCCATGGTGCAAGTGTCCCATTCCTGTGCTGTGGTTCATTCAAATCTTTTTTTACCATATCAAGATTATTGCTATCGGTGCGGACTCGTGACTACAATCTGCGGTCCAATTCTTCGAGGATTCACAGTTTGTCTAATATTCTTTACGTGAAATTTATAAATCTTAATTCTTATGCAAAAATTATTTTTGTTAATCGGTTAAAAGCTGTCCTACTTATACCAAGTTATCAACTAAAAAAAACAAGTTAACATCAAAGCAAAACACATAACGAGATCTCTACCAATTCGGATCTAGAATAAGCACATGCACACATAGACAAAGTGACACGATTGTTGCGGACAAAACTGTCACAGGAAAAACCGAAGTGGAAGCAGGTCTCACGGCCCTGCGAGGGGGCTCTATTATTAAGAATATTTCTGAATACACAACTCGAGAGTTCCGGATGCGGAAAACCTAGGAAGAACTCTGGGTCACCAACACAGGCGATCTCGGGCCAACAACAGGCGAAATCCACACTCTCGAAACGGGATTTATAGAACTCATCCCAGTGATCTGAGCACTAGAAACCCCAAATGCCCTAAAAGACACTTGCGGCTGCTTGTTGCTGCGTGCCCTTTCTTTTGTCATCTGACTAACATTCTGCCCTGCGTAAAACCTGTTTGCCTTTCCTTCTTGTTGTCCTTCTTTGATCTCTATGCTTCTTGTGTATTCTAGACCCACAGGATCAGATCATCCCCTTGGTACAAGATTCCCCTCTCTTACCAGCGAAACGATTACGAGAATTCTTAGCAACTTGCCCTAAAATCTATTTAGCTTGATTATACTTGTCTGTGTGTCTTACAAGCTGACCCAAAACCTTTCCTATACTTTTCTCGTTGACAAATCAACGGCGAAGATTAAATCTTTAATCAATGCTAAGATTAAAAGAAAGCTTGATCAGGTGAGCAAAATGAGTTTCATCACATGTTTAATTAAATTCACTTTAATTATTTTATTTTCCCAAATTTTAACTTAGGAAATACATTAAAATAATTAATTAATTTAATATCTCTAACGAGATAAATTTCCCAGTCATTACGGGTCTTGTAGATTGGAGTGAACTCTAGTCTTCCTCAAAATTTGGGACCTGAAACTGCTTGATGCTACCCCAAATACACAAAATCTCAACACTTCCGGCTTGGATGTTTGACGTATACCTTCTTTCCAATGAAGTATACATCTTATCCCTTGTCTGTGTAGGACATTTGAAATCCTCTTCATTTCTGCCCAGGGCACATGCAGGCACAGTAGTGGCTGCGATGTTGGTTCATTCCTCACAATAGAAACGCTATGGTGCTCTCCTGTTTAGTGCATTTCATTATGTTTCCCAAGTGATGCGAAATCATCATTCTTCTGATAGCTTGAGAAATATTCTCGTACTCAGTCGGAGTAGTGAAGCCCCCATCCGTGTGCCAAACACCTCTTTTTGATGTTGAACTTGATAAGCATGTGAAGTCTTCTTCCAATCGGGGAAGATAATTTAGAGACATCTAGATTTTCCATACTTATCTGTGCTATTTTAATGACGTTCAGCTTTTCTATTTTGACAAAAACTACTTCCACGAATATTGCTCTACGTTGAAGTTGCGTGTTATCTCCCTGCAGCTCACTAGAAAATTCTAGATGTAAATCTTTCTGTCGACTCGGTTGGAGAGAGATTTTCCCACGAAAAGTGCCCTCCACAATTTACAGATTTGTTGTTGATGAACATTACCCATGACTAGGTCCAAACTCTATGTTGCCTTGCTCATATGACAATGGTCATATTTTGGATATGCGGAGGAGTCCCAGATTGATCACAAGATCATCAATGGGATAAATGAGAACATTGATTTTGAATTTACTTCATGTGCAAGGTCGTAGTTAAATACCACATGCCTAAGAGATGTGTCACACACCCTCATTGATGAATATAGATTGGAGAGACTTGAAGTCATTTTCTCATCATCTCATCACATTCTCTCATTGTGATGCGATTGGTTTGATAGCCTTTGGGGCACTTTTCCCTCACACGTGTGAGCGAAAGGCTTACTTCAGCCCTTCTGTGTTGATCTATTTAGGGCCCTACATTTTGCGGCCCCGAGTACGCTAAGACTTCCCTGTACACGGCGGTCAGCCGATGTTGACCGTGGTCAACCCTTGGTAGTTTGACCTCAATCTTTACGAGAAATTCTGATTTGGGAGGTCGTATAGCGCTAAAATTGAGGTGGGGCTGTTGTTGAAGCCTAGTTTCTTTGCGTTGACTTTTCGAAGCTACATGCGTTGACTTTTCTACGAATTGTCCCTGGTTGACTTACTTCATTGACTTGTGATGAGCTATCTTTGAGGGTTGTGGGTGTGACACATGAAAGTACTATGTGTGTTAAAGAAAGACTTGTTAAGATGAGCATCTGCTGCTCATGTGCAACAATATCTCCCTTCTCTTTGCTAGACATAAAGAATTTTCATTGATCTATATTTGGCTTGTCTTCTATTGATCTATTGGGTTCTCTTTGTTACCTCAGTTATGTGATTGCTATTTTGGGCCTAAGAAAGATTGAAGTAAAAGTGCTTCAAGCATAGAACACCATTGTTAACTAAATTTACCAATTGTGCACTCCAATAACGATCGATTTAAAGCTGTGATCTCTTGATCTGTCTTATGTTCGATCTTTGGCTCTTAGGATCTGTTTTCTTTGTAAGACCATGTGAAAATTCCTACCCGGTATCTTATTAGGCATATAATTAGATTTCTTAGTTATAATTTAATTGAACAAATTATTTATCGTGCCTTGAGCCCTCACTTTGCCAAGGCTGAAACACTTCGGAAAATTCTCCCATGAACCCACCTTAGAATTGTTGAAGATCTCGGTGCTATGCCTCCACAGTGTGTGTGTTCTCCCAGCGACCCCCGAAGCCTTTCCTTTATACTTTCTCGTTGGTAAACCAACGTATGATCTAATCTTGAATCGATGGCTAAGATTTAATTAGTATATCTTAATATTTTAATTTTCCTACAAATTAGACTTAGGTCCTTAACTAACAATATTAATTAATTAATTATCTCACTTGGATGGGAGTAAAATCCCTTTACGGGTCTTGGAGATCTCATGTACTCTAGTCCCTCCACAAATTTTGGGAATAAAAACACATCAGATGCTACCTCGACACAAAAAACTCAACAAAAACATCGGGACTCCTCCCATCGGTGAAAGTCCATAAAAGAGCGAGGGAGTTTTAGCGGGGCGTGGTGACAATGGGCTAAGCCTCCATCGTTTCCCTTAGTCTGGCGATTTGTCCTATTAGGATCCCCCTTTCGACCCCAAAGTTTGGTGTTGGTAACGGTAACCACAAACCACTTTGAAGGCGGAATCTGTACTTCTGGCTTCCCAAAGAGGGCTCTCTCCCCATCCCAAATCTTTAGTCTTAGGTCTTAGGCTAGGTATTAAGATCGAATAGGTTTTAACAATTTCTTTAAAGGAGAGAAAAGATCCATTGGGCATCGGGTCATGTTAAGATGATGATTTTCCGGTGAAGGATGAAAATATGAGGGATCTTTCGACGAGGGGCAAGGAAGTGGCGGTCAACACGGTGTTTTCAGAGTTAAAATTCATTGTAGAAGGGTGAGTGGAGAATGGTGAAAAATGACATGTAAAGCATCTAACGAGATGAATTCTAAATGTCATTAAGGAAAGAAAAACATTGATTGTTCAATAGTATAACAAAGCACTTTGACGGTGAGTTTTAGAGAGATAAATCTTTGTTAACCAAACATGAAGACATACATTCAAATATGATAGTAACAAGAGAAAAATTACAAACAAAACTGACAAATCACCATTAGAAAACTAACATATGAATCAACTGGCAAATCGGACATGATGCTTCTTCATTCATGAAAAAATATCGAAGAAGTACAATGCATAGTGCTTTCATTCTCTAAAACTTGACTATTGACATTACTGTAGAAATTCTGTAGAAATATATATACAATATGAGCTCATCCTTGGACTTAGGGAGTCCAAGCTCCAACAATTTCCCCAAAGATAGAGTCGGTTACATTGGAGTTGCCAATGCTGTGAGAAATAGGGACCAAATTTAAAATGAAAGGGTCAAATATTAGGTCATATCTCTCATAATCATGAAAATTGTTACAAAACCAAGGAGGTTTTTGTAGATGAGCTTGTGCTTGAGAGAAACATCTCTTCGTTTGAAAATTCTTATTGACTCCTTTGGAATCCACACCCAAAACTTATGACTAAAACGAGGAAATGACGAAATCTAAAAAATAAGTCGTAAGATTCATTCGAATCTTTGATCTATAACTTTTGTTAAAAAGCGAAGGAAGTTTTGTTATTCAACTCGTGTTTTGACAAAACCTCTTTTACATTACTATTCATTTCCATTTAATGTGAGAAGCAGATTTTGAAGTTATTTACTAGAAACAATTAAAAAGCAGGCAATCCCTTCAACAAAAGCGCAAATTGATACCTTTACCAAATTGATACGGTTCTTTCATTTGAATAGAGCTAAGTGAGAATAATGATACTTTATGGAATATATTAGCCTTGACTTTATCTAGTCGAGAGATGTGATTGGATTGGATTCGTGACTAAAATGTTGAAGGCTTCAAAATGATAATCGCTACTCGTCTTTTATGTTTTGGTTATACATATAATGTTTCAATATTTGATCCTTTTGCTCTGTAATTGACCTTTTGATGCTTGAATAATGCGGATAACTTTAGGATAATAACTTGGTGTTCTTTTGCCTTAATCCTTTGATCCTAAGGACTGATTCATGCTTTCCTTGTAAGGTTTTCTCCCCACGAAATGATATTTTCGTTTTTTGTTCTCCACATGGTCTTTTCACTTTATATCGGAGAGTAGCATCTCTGAGATCACCTAATGTGTCTCTTAATATTCAAATGGCTCTTTATGAAATGGTTTTGGTAAATATGTCTGTTGTGTTCTTTTGTTGGTACATACTCCGGTTGAATATCTTTTGAGCTACTTGTTCTGGAAAATATTCTGTTGGAATATGTTTGGTTTTTGAGTGAAGCACGGGATTTTTTTTTAGATATGCTTATAGCACTTGTATTATCATTTGATTGAAATAGGTTCCTCAATGCTTACCTTCATGTCTTGAAGAGTTTTCTTCATCCACATGACTTATGTACAACATCTTATGTGCTATATATTCTACTTGAAATTTGTAAAATGAAGAGAAGATGGATGTTTGTTTCTTGCTTAACCATGCCTGAGACTTTCTCTAGATAGAAAGCACCTCCACTTGTACTCTTCATCATCCTACCAAGTGGCCCAATACGCATCTGTGTACGTGATAAGTGAAGTTTTGCACTAGGATACCAGTCCATATAGTGTTGTTCATTGTAGATATCTGAATATTCTTGACTCTGAAAGGTGATTTTGTTTTAGGTCTTTGTGATATCTAGCCACTAGTCCTCTTGCTAGCATGATGTACGGTCTTAAAATCGATCAGGTACAATAGACTTCCAATCATGGATACGTAGAGTTTTGATCTATATCGGCGGACAATCATCGGCACACGACTTAACGACTGTGGTATGGGAGTTGACACGAGGTTTGCAATCTTCCATTTGAATTTTGACATTTCTTTTAGGTATTTTCTTAAGAGATGAAGGTGCACGTGTTCTTTGTTGAATTTGCGGTCCCCAGTAAGCTGACTCTCTAATCATAGACATTTCAAGCTACTGTTTTTCATCCTCCTTCAGCAAACCCTTTTGCTAGTTCATCTTTGTTGCTTCCAAACATAATATCATCAACATACACTACAACAATCGAGTTCATTCTCATGGGCTTTTATGTATAGATTGTTGTCTGCCCACCTCTCTTAAAACCACATTTTTTTGCAAATGTTTATCCGGTCTTGAGTACCAGCACGAGAACTGTTTCGGTCCATATGGGCCTTCTTCGATGCCATGCCTTGTAGTCAGCTTCTTTGTACGTTAATGAGAAGCCTTCACAGTTTGTTCCATGTATACTTCTTCTTCTAGATCTCCATTAAGAAAGCATACTTTACATCCATTTGATATACCTTGAAAGTCTTGGTAGCATGCAAATGTGGGGAACATTACGATAGCTTCCATTAGAAGCTCTTCAGAACGTCTTCTTCATAGTAAGTCCTTCCAATTTGTGAGTATCCTTTAACGAGACCGACGCTTTATTCTTTGATTACTTGTCCTTGCTCATTCATTTTGTTTTTGAATACCCATTTGAACCAATGATATTCTTCTCAATTAGGAACTAGTTCCCATGTATTTGTTCTTCTCAATTTGGTCGATTTCTTCATTCATTGCTTTACCCAATACTTGTCCCTTCTTTGGCTTCTTCAAACTTCTTTGGCTCTATTTGTGATAACATTGCTATGTATGCTATTGTCATTCGGCTACGTACCTTCTTGTTTGCACTCCTACACTCTTGTCTGTTATGATTTGATCTTAGGATGGTTCTTTTGAGTGTGTATCTTGGGGAGTTTTGAGTTCGGTTCGGCATTTTCGATGTTTTGCTTATTTCTTCATCATCTTGGTTCTCTTCTTCACTGTGATTTCGGGATGGGCTATTACTTGATCGTATCTCTTGTCTTGTCAGAAGTATCCTATTTTATTTGACACGAAGTTCTTCATCAAATCTTGTCAATGCTTTCTATTTTTTAGATAATCTTGTTGCCTTGTATCCTTTACTCTTGGATGCATATCCTAAGAAGTATTCATCTTACTCTTGCCACTCAAATTTCCCCAGAGATTTCATCATTGTTCTTTATGTAGCACTTGCTTGCCAAAGACTCTAAAGTGCTTGATTGATGCGGGTTTACCATGCCATAAACCATAAGGTATCTTATCATAGGTCTTAAATGAGCTTTGTTTAGAATATGTCTTTGTGTGTGCAACACGCCCAAAAGGTTTGAGTAATGTTCTCCTTGCATCATAGCTACGGCCATTTGTTGTACGGTCTTTGTTTGTCTCTCTACTACTCACGATACCAACGAGGTGTCCACTGCCAATGGTAAAAATGTTGCTTTATTCCATCGTCCATTACATAGGTACGCAAAGTCATAATCTGTGAATTCTACTCCTCTATCTGATGCGATACACTTTAGCTTGCATCCGGTTTGATTTGCTAATGCTTTGAATATCTTAAACTTTTCCGGAGTGCTTCGATTTGTTCTTGAGAAAAGCAACCCATGTCATTAAAAATCATCTATTATCCAGCATGAAGTAGGATTCTCCACTTGGTGTCTTGGTTCTAGCGGTCTACACGGATCCATGTGCATAAGTACAGGTGGTCTTCTTGTTGATAGCTCATCTTTAGATTTAAAGGATATACGGAAATCCTACTATTCCCAATTGACAAGATTTGCATATGGTATTTTGAGAAAACCCTTTTTATTTCGGAGCATATCTCGTGACTTTCTTTTCTAAATATATGATCAATGCTTGAATGTTGAACCTCCAAGACACTTAAGGACACTTCTCATAGTCATGAGAGTCAATGAATTATGGTTTAGATTCAAATTTCAAGGTCAAAACTATTGGTAAATGGAAGCACAAACGCATTCGTTGTATTGTGCTACAGAAGCCTGGCAGAATACGATTTGCATGCTTCTAATCACCTCTGGAAGATATCACACATGTGAAAGATAACCTGAAAATCATCAGATACCCTTGAATAACCTCTTTTCATACTGCAAACCCTTCATCCTTAAAAAACGTCACCCTCACAAGCCAGGCATTTGCCCACCTAAGTGCAGAATTTGATTTGTGAAATCTGACTAGAGTGTTGAAGCACTCAAGATAAAATGGTTGATTAATGATGTTTACATTCAAGCTTCACCACCTTGAACCTCCATATGCAAATGAAAATAGTATAAAACGTTGATCCTCCATCAAAACCTAATGCCTTTGACAGTAGCATAGTAGGAAGCGCAGCCGGTGAAGGAATAAATTTAGGCAATGGCTAATTGTCTCTTGAACATTTTGAGATAGACTTTGAGGTATTAAACACAAAATGAATGAAAAAATAAACACCAGACCTGGAGGTGTATGGATACTAAAAACCTTTGATTTGCAGAAGCACAAGCATAAAGGGAAAAAACTGACAACAACTTGTAATGATGATGATTTGATGATTTTACCTTGCTACTGACTTGAAAAGACACCAATTTATTCGCCTCAATGATGGAAAAACGCAAATCTGTTATTATATTCACAGCTCAAAAGACTAATAGCAGTCTGTAAGAGATCATAGCAAAACTTTACAAAATGACCAAAATGATGAAAAAGATTGACTTTGACTATAATTGCCATAACATAGGACACCCCCTATGTAAAGAACATAAACGGATCCTCCTAAATGTCTATATAGACGCAATGGTAGCGCCCCTTGATCTCGTAGTATAGGGGCATCTACAAAAATGGAGTGTTGGTCTGTTTCTGCCTCTTGAGGGTTACCCATTTGGTGGATAACATGATCCCATACAAAAATACTTGCCTATCCATGCCAAGGACCCTTTAAGACAAATATAGAGATGCACGATTGAACTTTGAGAAGTTTTCACCTGTGGTAATCTGGTAATCTTAAATAAGAGGTTATTCTCTCGACATTCTCTTTCATCTTACCTTTTCTATTCTTTACAATTAATTGTTTCACGATGTTTGAGAGTGGTTCCATTCTCATTGGACTTCATATGGAAAACAGAATTTCATATTCCATTCAAAATTCAACATACCTGCCAGTTTTTTGATATTTCAAGGTTGGCAAGATAGTAAGCACTAATAGATTATATCATGGATGACAGTGGGCGATTGGCATTAGTCAAGACCACAAGCTATGAGACTTTGCATCATGCAATCATCTAATAGAGATAATAAAGACAAGTCTCCTAAAATTTCACATATATATATCATGCTCCCCCACATCCCCATTTTTGGGGTCACGTTTCTATACCCATTTTGGGGGCTCATGTTTCCAAACATTTGCTACTTCATAAACTTGTACACAAATCACATTTGTGTAAATTGCTCCAACTAATCTTGTCATCCATGTGCTTGCTTGTTTATATTCCTATGGCCAAGAACAGAGGGATCATACCTATTGACATCATTCCTAAACTAACAAGTTGTAATATTCCTAAAGAAAATATTAAGTGATAACAGAAGAAAAAATCATAGACATGCAACCAAAATTAACACACACACAGAAATATCAGTTACACCAATATTAGCACCAAACATATTTGAGCCATTTTATTATAGTAAGCAAATGAGTACAATAAGTGGGGATAGGGCCTAGGCTTGCTCGACAAGCTAACCCAAACACAGAAAGTAATAATCATTCAGCTTAAGTGCTAGATAGGCTCCTTCCATGTTCTGCACTGACCCACAATTTTTTTGCTATTGTTGCTAGATTAGAAATGGGAATTCTGCCACCTCCAAAGAGGTATAAAAGGGCACAGGAAACTTCTAGTGGAGTACTTTTTCATCAAGGCCAGCAAAACCCAGAAATGGTTTGGCTCCAAACCATCTCTCCAAAAAACCCACAAATTAGTGTGTTTGCCCAATTCTTCCTCCTGAACATACTGTTTGGGCATTATTGTAGAATACTCAGATCATCAATGATCAAATTCCCTGCCTTTCCTCTCAAAATCTCTAACCTTTCCAACCCTTTCTCCTCCACAAAATTCCTCCCCAAAACTTTTGTGCAATTCCTACTGAGTGATAACTGCCTTCGAGCCCAAAAAAGCCACAAATTCAGACTAAGGGTTTCCTCCATAGCCGTGCAAATCACCTCAAACCTCCAACAAATTGATGGAAAATAAATATTGAAATACTCGAAAACTTGTTGTACTTTGGAGTTGCATCTCTACGAAGTGGTCGCACCATTGCCCATTACGCTCACGGAAATGGTTGAACACACATACAATTGACCTGCGGAACAACTGCGTGTTGTGAAATTAGACTCTCCTAGAGTATACAGAAGTCCATGAAGATAGAGGCGAGATTCCTTAAGAAAATCTCTTGTGCTAAGCAACACAGTTGACTTAGGTGACATTCAACCAAACTAGAGTTTATATCTAAAATTGGCAAAAAATGTCCCAAAAAATGGCTCTACTGCTTCTATTTATAGTAGTTGTCTTATCTCCTTGTGGGTCCTCTAATTCGACCTCCTTCTCCTCCCTTCCTCCCAATTGTGTTGAGATTTAGGTAGCATCGGATGTGCTCTAGCTCCGAAACTTTGTGGAGAGGCTAGAACACATGAGATCTACGGAAAAGTGACCAAAAATCGTTTGGTGAAATTCCACCCCCTGGAAGTGTGAAAGTTATTCAAATAATTAATTATTTTTAATGGAGACCCTAAGTCTAACTTGGGAAATTAAATAATTAAAGTGAATTAATTAAAACATGTGGGTGAGAATGTTCTAAGTAACGATAAGATCAAAGTCTTTTCTAAACAGCATAGAGATTTGATCAGGTTGATTGTTCAAGAGAAAATATTAAAGGAAGGCTTGGGGTCGATTCGAGAACACACACGGAGTGGCGGCCGCAGGCAGTCGAAGTGGAGCGGTTCTGGCAGGGGTACCGGAATGAGCTTGCGGTGCGGTGCGGGGTAAATCGACGATTAAGTTTCAAATCCGGCCAAGGAAACATTGAGAGAGGGGTAGATCTGTGCTAAGAAGCCGGTGCAGAGCCCGGCAAGGGTAGCGCGAGGCCCGGCCGGAGCGGGCGGAGGGCGGTGTAGGGCGGGCGGGGGGTGATGCGAGGAGCCGGCTTAATCTGCTTGCAGGAGGCTTACGTAGGGGCCCATGGGAGCGTGCGGTGTTGGGAGAGGCGGCGAAGGTTCCGATGGGCCAAAAATGGCTTGTTTTGTAGTCCAGTGTGAAGTAGCCACATTGAAGGGTGGCGTAGTGATTGCATAGGCACCCATGGGCTAAGGTGCCTAGTACATTTATAACTAGGGTTTTCGGTCTGAAATTCCTGCCTTAGTCAGAAATCTCGGATAAAATTAAGATACATTCCTTGTTTTTGCGTAGAACTTATAGGGTTTATATAGTTATTGCCACACATATTTATTTGGCTTTAATCATAGGTTATGAAAGTAGACTTTATATGTTTATAGAGCCGACTTGTAGGGCTTATATTCGACATGAGGAGGTTGACTTGAGAAATTGTCTCATGAGCCATTTTCTCCATGGTTGAATGACAAGGTCTAGAGGCATATTAATCGACTAGACTTCTTCATATACATGACTCCTAATTACATTTATAGCAGAAGACAAATCCTAATAGACATCTGAAAATTGTATTGACCTATAATAAAGCCACTTATAAAACCCATGAAGCAAGCACTTACGTAGAAAACAATGTTGAGAATTTGGTAGGGTGATGGTGCATTCAAATTCTCTTCTTGATAATTACTTGTGAGCTTACTTCTTTTACTTATGTGTTCTCTTCTTAGCTTATTTAGTATTTCTCTAATTAAAATTACCAAAAACACAAGAGACATAATTTAGGCTCTTGACTAGGGAAAAGCCTCTCCCTCTTGGAGAGGAAACCCCTGAAATTCTTCTTATAGACTTTGGATGACAAGTACCATGACCATGACACGGACACTTTGACAGCCTATAACATATGCCTTCTGGGCCTTGTCATTGCTTCTTCATTGGCTCCTTAGATGATCCTTCTTTCTGCACCTTCACACGCATTTGCACCTTTCAACACCAAGGCTAGAGAGATCTCGGTCTGTATTTACTCTTCCTTTTTTCCGGTATGTGAGATCCTTGCTTGTTGTTAGCACCTTATTATATGTTGTCCTATTTAACACAACGTTGTTCTTATGACAAACACGGTCCTCTTCCCGAACTTCACCCGGTCTCTTTTACACTTGAACGCGTTGCTAATTCCACACTTATACAACCCCTATTCACCGCATATTCCTTAACCCCGGAACTTCAACGCATTCATTAGGGTGATATGTATATGTCATAAATGTTTTCTACGCATCAATCATAGATGTGATCGTTGTCAGAAAATATTGTGTCCTTTGTATGGGCTTTATTCTTTAGTGCTTGATGTATGTATGTGTAAAATTTGCATAATAGTGTTTACTTCGATATTTCATAGTTGTTTCGGGGAAAAATAACTTGTTAATTAAATCAAACAAGTAGGAGAAGTAAATCAAAATCTTTAAGTGAAGGTTTAATTTGGATTGAGAAATTTTCACATGTTCTTCCGGAAGTTATTGCGGATAAAGGGGAGTTGAAGCCATCGGCGAAAGCGACGAACTACGTGCCGAAGCGATTTAGTGCAGGCTGAATCCGAAGGCGGCGCGGCTTTTGAGGAATAGCGCGGTTAATAGGGGTGATCACAGGCATCGCTCACCGCGGCCGGCGCAAAGGACCCGTCCCAGGGCCCAAAGAGGTGACGCAAAGCTTTGTCTAGCTCTCTGAATCGACCTGACCGCGGGGCCAAGAGGGTGACGTAGTCCAGAGAGGTGACAGGCTAGTTGCGGTGAGCAGAGGAAGCAGGTTACAGTCTTGAGAAGTTGCTAGTGGGGAATTGTTTACGTAGGTGCAGAACGTGTCTATGGAAGTTGACAGTAGCAGAGAGCAGTTCCTCAACGGACTTTCTAGACAAGAAGTTTGAGATCACACTATCGGTGGAATGATTAGAGAGGGTTGGTTCGAGCGGTTAGTGGAGGATTTAGAAGGAAATCAACGTGAAGGAGCATATTCTCTAGAACGTTTTCTAGCCAAGAAATCCGGATCCGGTCTCTTACGCGAGCAACAACGAAGAGAAGGGAGAAAAGCATGTTTCGACATTCGTTGAGTAGATATGGCCTCTCGAGGATTGAGGGATCAAAACGGGTTAGATGGAGCATCTAACTTCGTCATCTAAAGAGGCCGGTATCCTATTTGTCCTAGATGAGTACGCATCAAAGATTATGCGAGAAGGTTGTGGTCGTTTCGGTCAATGCTAATCTATTGAAGAAGTATGAGGAAGCGCAACCCGGAGACCAAGCGCTTGATAATGGATGGAGTGAGATCACATGTGGTCCCACTCATTCTTGAGAAGAATATGACAAGTGAGATGTGGACGACCTTGACCACATTGTATCAAGGTACTTGTCAAGGAAGATGCTTCGGAGAATCGACTAAAACTATTTTGGCGGATACGAGGAGAGAGGCGATCCCGCTTCCTCATTGAGTGGTGGAAATTCGAGATCCTTCCTTAGTTCTTTATGGGGGTAACTCGGACGATGGACTCATGGTGAGGCCCACATACACAGTCTGCGTCTATGATTGGGGCCTTTGTCAGTTATTTTGAGCGGAGGCTCAACTTCCCAAGTGGGGGGACATGTGTGGGCAGCTCTTCGTCAGAGGGAGATCGAGGAGAATGTCCAGATGGGCGGCCCGACGGCGGGAGGAGCCAAGATCAGAGGAGAGAGGGAAATGTGGCTCTCACATCTTGGGGACATCATTATGCAAGGGAAAGAAAGGACCTCTCAAGGTCGACAGCAGAATGTGAGGTGGGAACCGCCAATACTTGTCCTCGGACGAAAAGGGCAAGGAACATTCGAGATTCCAGGTTAACGACGTAAAGGGAGATGATGGCGGTGATGATGTGGCCATGAGTGCTCATGTATCTCGAAGAAGAAGGTGGGCCACATTGATACATGGTTCTCTTGTGACGCCAGAGGATAAGATCATGAGGTGCCCAAACTTACTTGGATCACACACTCTCCAATGAGCTACGAGAGCCTATGCCCGCGTAGTAGCAAGATGGCTGAGTCGGTTGGTGCGGGAAACATTATGGAGGCACGGTGGCGGTGAGGACGTTCGAATGCGTTTGGAGGCAGTGCTGGTGCGGGGGAGTGGCGGTAGCACGAGGGCGAGTGGGACTTCAACAACGCGGAAGGGGTAGTGCGAGAGCGCAACAACGAGAGCTTCGGAGGGGTCAACGCGAGTTCATCGGCAAGGTGCTTCAATATCGAGATGCGAGCGAAAGGGACTTGTCTGTAAGATTTTTGGGTGATGTCCTTTAGTTACTTACTTCTCGGCAAGCCGAGTTGCGGTGCGATGGTGGGTGCTGCTGGCGGCAATCGGCATTTGAGAGAGGGACCGGCGGTACGGATGGGCGGTGGCTGCCGGGTGTCTGAGCGTGATACGAGAAGGCGACGGCGCGGTGGATGAGGGGCGACGGGCCGAGCATTAGCAACGCGGGGGACGATGCCATGGATCGAAAGTAGCAGCACGGGTTGAAGTGTTGCTAGAGCACATTCCTCGCTAAGAGGGGAGTGTTGATATTTTGGGTAGCATCGGATGTGCTCTGGCTCCAAAACCTTGGAGGGTTAGAACACACAGAATCTCGAACCAAATCGTTGGAAAATTCACCCGGTCTTGATTATTCCATTAGTTAATTATTTTAATGGAGACCCTAAGTCTAACTTAGGGGAAATTAAATAATTAAAGTGAATTGATTAAAACATGTGGGTGAGAATGTTCCTAAGTAACATGGATCAAGTCTTTTCTAATCTTAGCCATCGATTAAAGATTAGATCACGCCGTTGATTTTTCAATGACAAAAGTACTAAAGAAGTCTTGGGGTGGAGTTGAAACACACATAGAGTGGTAACACACTTGGTAAGTCGAAATTTTGGGGGCGCGGTTTGCACAGAATTTCGAGTGAGCTTGCAATGCTATAATATTCCCAATTGAGATAGCTAATTGGAATATTCATTTTGATTAATTTTTGCTTTCTAGTTTAACGAAATAAAGGGGTGAGGGGGACCCATGAATAAAAAATTAGAATAAGGGCACTTTCCTTCAAGTCCGCCCAGGCGAGGATTAATTAAAAGATGAAGTGGGGCCCATGAGGCCAAGTGACAACACGGGGAGAGGACACTTAGGATAGCGCGGTGGCCGGCGTGGGAGGGCGGCGCGACATAACAAGGGGATAGCGTGGCACGGAGGGACGGGCGCAACATAGGTGGACGAGGGAGTTTAGGGGTTCACAGAATAAAAAGGAGAAGAAGGTAGCCCTTCTCATTCATTCTTGCATCTTATGGACCGCATCTAAATTCTGACACGCTCGATTGTTTGGTGAGTGCTGCCGGTGTTGTTTAGCACAAGGGTGTCTCCGGCCGGAATCCCAACCTCGTCCTCGGGGGACCGAGCCGTAGGGAGGAGCCATCCTTCGATTTTGGACGGCGGCACCATCATTTTCAACCAGGATTACGCAGTCACTTCCCGGAGCAACGCGAGGTCTTCTGGGAATTACACGGTCATAGAGGAGAGAGCGACTCACGGGGAGGAGAACTTCATGGATTTCGGTCGGGAGATTATGAGGGGATCAACCCTTCCATAACTAAGTTTTCAAAGAGATGGAGGCCCTTCTTTCGGTGTTTTCATCATAGAGACGACGTACTAGCAAGAGGCATAACAGCACATCCCTAGAGGGTGAATTTCCGGGGTCGGCCTTTACGGAATTCCTTCGCGGGTTATTTTGGGTTTTGGAGGAGGAAATCGGTGTTCGAGGTTCGATTTTCGGTAAAGGCAGAACCCATATTAGGTCCTTCCAACCAACAACGATAGCTGTGGAATCGAGGAGAGGAGCAGCGCAAGCCAGGTCGACGGTGGAGGTGATCATTTCGGCCTACCTTAAGCGAGGCCAAGGTGCTATCATTGAGCACACTTGTATATGCTCCTCATTTCATAGAATTTAATAAAATGGCTGATTGTTACGGTTTTATTTGCAATGTTTCTTATGTGTGTCTCTATATGCTATGGATTTTTGTTTTTTTGTTGCTTTGTATTGTTGTTTTATTTCTCATTGGATATTATAGTGGTATTAGAGCTTATAAACTTGGCTTAGCCTATGGAGCAATCGATCTGTGACACTAGAGATGGAGAGTTCATCACTTATCGAAAGAAGAGGTACGAGGGGACAAGAAGGTAGGCTCAAATCACCCGGCCAGAAGAGGACCTCATTTCTGTAGAAATTTACGAATCTTAATTCTTATGCATAAATTATTCTGTCCAAGTAAGCTTCTCCTACTTATAAAGTTATCCATTGAATTAATTCAAGTTAACATGTCTAATAACCCACAACTAGATCTCTACCAATTGGATCTAGAATAAGCACATGCACACATAGACAAAGTGACATAGTTATTTTACGAGACTAGCGCTGTCCCCCCCGAAAAACCCAATGTGGAGAAAACCGAGTCTGCGGGGCTGTAGTCTATTATTAAGAATATTTACGAATACACAACTACCGGGTTCCGGATACGGGAAAACCCTACAAAGAAAACTCTAGATACGCGACACTGGTGACCTAAGACCAACAATACTCGGCGATCCACACCCACTCAAACGAGATTTACGAGAACTCGGCAGTCTGAGCCTAGAAAACCCGGATACGCCCCTTAAAGACTTGCTAGCAATGGCCTCCTAAAGGTCTCCAAATGCTCATGTGTGCTCCTTTCATGGAAGGGTACGTTACCCAAAGGCTTGAGTGGCAGGTACTAAGCATGCCCCAAAAGGTCTTCATAACCCTAGGGTTTCCTGGAAATCCTGTGTCCTTGATGCGGTACAACTGGCTACTGCCATCTCTTCTTCTGCTGCCTTGCTCTGTAGCTGGCCTTTCCTGATCTATTCTCTTGCTTCTTGTGTATTCTAGACCACAGGATGAGATCATCCCCTCGGTAAATTCCCTTCTCACCCATTCACGACACTTGAGAATTCTTAGCAACCTACCTAAATCTCGGCAACCCGATGCTGCGCACTCTTTTGTGTCTTACAAATGACCCCAAGCCCTTTTCCTTTATACTTTTCTCGTTGACAAATCAGCGGCCAAAGGTCAATCTTTAATCAATGGCTAAGATTAAAAAGCTTGATCTATGTGACTTAAGATAATTTCATCACATGTTTATTAAATTCACTTTAATTATTTTATTTTCTAAGTTTTAGCAGGAAATACATTAAAATATATCTCCTAAACCGGATAAAATTTCCCAAATCCATTTTACGGGTCTTGTAGATCAGATGAACTCTGGTCTTCACTCCAAAATTTGGGACTGAAGCACAAATGATGCTGCCCCAAATACACAAAATCTCAACAATTTCGGAGGAGGATGACAAAGGGAAGGCACCAATGAGATGAGGTGGATGACGGGAAGGGTTTAGTAACCTCCTCTTGAAATCTATACGAGGCACCTCGAGGATTGAGGAAAAGGGCAAAAGATTGGGAGAAAATAGGCGGCGTGAGATCCCAAGGGAGTTTCCACGGCGGAGAAGGATCTAGTACTTCTCACCATATTTTGGAGAAAAAGGCCGTGGCAGTGGTGCTATGCACTCCCCACGTTCCGCCTGCCCCACTTTTCGACCCCGGGAGCAAGAATGGGAGGACCCACGGGAGTTGGTGGTGGCTCATTACGTGGACACGCCACGATGTCGATGTATGGGCTATGGTTGCGGCCCCTCTCCTTCCCGGCTTTCATCGGTTGAAGAACCTTGCAGAGCCACGGCTTGAGAATAGTTGAGGAGGGTACACGCGAGGGGAATGACTGCAACATGCCATGAGCAGATTTTTCTTGCCTACCTTTCTTGAATCATCAAGCGGCTGTTCGACTAAGGTTGTTGAAAAACTGGATATCTATTCGAAATTTGAACCAAATAGGAGAGTAGAGGCTATCAGGTGGCTTCATTGCACCTTGAGGGAAACCCACGAATGGTGGTTCCACGAGATGTCCATGGCAGGTCACGTAGGGACGACGTATAGCAGAGTTCCTCGGAGTTGGTGGGGGAATGTTGTGAAAGACCCCAGGAAGGAACATTTCATTGGTGACTAAGCTCAGCCGATCGAAACGCGGAGGCTTGTTTCGAGTTCTTGAAACTCTCGGTGATAGTGCTAGATTTGTCATTGGCCGGGAGGATTTATATGTTTATTGACGGGTTGGCAAAACCATTGCGTGGACTAGTTAGATCCACTAGGCCTACTACGTTGTAAGATGCAATGGGGAGGACTAGGGACTTGTGGATGCTGCCCGGGGCAGAGAGCTCCTTTTCGACAAAACCGATGTTCCCGGCCTGAGGAAAAGGACATGGAAGCTCCACCCACGAAGGGAGACGGTCGAGAGCCATTGGATGATGATACCCGGAAGAGACTTGAGATGGAGAGCTATGCTTCACTTGCCGAAACCATGTTTTGGAGTCATGGTGTCTTTATAGGAAAGCACATTATATTGAGGTCTTCTCAGATGATGAGGGAGAAGTAGAGGATTATGAGGAGTTGGAGGAGATGCCGGGGGCTGAGTTACCGGGGAGAAGATCATCCTGCTTACATCCCCGGCTGACACGGCGTTGCACCACGGAGGAGTCCTTGCATCTTTGTGGGAGTTCCCAAGTATTTGATACTTGAGAGTTTGAAGGGCACGGTTCGGGGGACAACGTGTTTAAGTGTTGGTGGACAACAAGGCTACACATAACTTCATTAATGCTTCGCTAGTGCAACGAGCAGAGAAGCATACCTACGAGAGTTTTGATGGCTTCTCCCATGTTGGTTCGAGTTCCGAGTTATATGAGTGCATGCGATATGTCTCGAGCAGTAGCACTAACCATGGGGACATACACCATGACGGATCACTTCTTTGCGGTAAGTATCCCAAATACCAATGTGGTGGTGTGCGATGGCTTATCACACTTGGTAAGGTCTCACAGTTAGGAGACATTGGAGTTGGAGTGGACGGATAAGAAAGCGCGAAGCATGTGATGATCGAGGGCATGCACACATACCCTCACTTCGGTCGGTCTCGGCCCATCGGATGGAGTCAAATTTCCGAGAAGGAAGATAGAGTGGAAAGGTGGGGCGTTTGCGTGTCGGAGGTAGGAGTGTCGGGGCGACTAGTGCATCCCAATGTATAATCTATATTGGGCCAGATTACGCTAAGGTTTTGGGGACATACCAAGACAGCTTGATAGACAAGGGCTTTGTGCATACTGTTGAGATGGAAGACGGGGATGCGAGGGCGGTGATTACCACCCCCTATATGCACCCCAAGCCTACAGGATGAGATTGAACGGTACGCACATGAGCTCTTGGCATTGGGGCACATCGGCCCTAGTGCTGAGTCCCTTTCTGCTTCTTAGTGGTCTTGGTGAAGAAGAAGGATGACACATTACGATGCGTGATGCTGGTGCTCAACAAAAACCATGAAGAACCGTTACCCATCCCCCCGAGTTGATGAGTTGATGGATGAGGTGAGGGGAGCGAGATTGTTCTCGAATGGTCGGAGGTCGGGGTGCTATCGGATCAAGGTATGGGGACCGGGGACGTCCCAGGCGCGTTCGAGGATGCCATTATGGCACTTTGAGTTCTTGGTGATGCCCTTTGGGGCACGACCAATGCTCGCCACATTCTAGTCTTGTATGAACCACATTTTCGGTAGTGGGTTAACTGAGAGAGATTGTGTTGGTATTCTTCAATGACATTCTCATCAGCGCTATGGAAGAATACTTGCGACATATTGAGTTGTGTTGCATATTTTGGAGCAACATTTCTACGCTAAAAAATTTATCCAAATGTGAGTTTGGGCTTACGAGAGATGGTCTCGCCAGGGCATATCATCGGAGTGAGACGAGGTAAGAGTCCCATGAGGAGAAGATGCGGGCCATGCGGGATTGGCGGCAGGAAAGAATGTGACATGAGAACTTCGAGGTTTGTGAGCATCTTGCACCTACTACGAAATTTTGTGTAGGGAGTTTCTAACCGCGGCACCCCTCCCGGACCTCACCAAGAAGGGGGCTTTTGGAGGGACTTATGTTGCGCGAGACCTTTGTAGGCTCAAGGAGGTGATGGCTTCGGCACGGTGTTGGCATTGCTAAATTTCACATAACCCTTTGTGTTGGAGTGTGATGCTTCGGAGAGAGGTAGAGCCGGTTTTGATGCGGGGGAGGGTCATCTGTGCTTTCGAGAGTCGCTGGCACCTGAAGTTATACGATATGTGACAAAGAGATGTTGGCCATCATGCATGCATTGGCTAAGTTTCGACGATGCACGTAGTAATATTCCCAATTAGCGATAGGACTGGTGGAAATATTAATTTTGATCAATTTTGCCTTCGTAGTTAAAATATAAATAAAAGTGAATACAGGGGATATATCCTTTGAATAAATCACACGAAGTAAAGTCACCTAGTGGAAACGCGTTGTGACCAAGGGAAGGTGAGCCAAAGAACCCAGTGACCACGTGAGGGAGGGACCCGCAGACGGCGTAAGCATGACCAACGCGGTTGAGTTGGCAACGTGGGCCAAATGGGCAGGAGATGGTGGGCTAGGGTTGAGAGGCCCATTGTTATAAAAAAGGAGGAGAGCCTCCTCATTTCTCATTCGGATTTATGCATATTGAGTTGGTCACTTCGACTTAGAGCATGTTGGTACATTTGAAAGCATGCCACGGCCTTTTTAGTGCATCGGGTGTCTACGTTCGGAGATCCCACCCTCGGCCAGGAGACTTGATGCTTGCTCGAGGTCGGTATTCCCATCAACGTTTTGCGGGGAGGATCGAGTTTGGCATTGGTGGAGGAGCGGTGCATTCATAGACTACGCGATCTTGAGAGGGAGGAGCGCGATCCATCTTGAGGAACTTTGGTTTGGCACTATTTTGGGGTTCGGGTCGGAGAAGATTGACGAGGGCCACCACGGCTATTAGCTTTTGGCGTGGGAGAGCCATATCTGGAGGATTCCTTCCCGGCATGTGACGTGGCCCTTGGGAGGATGGCGTAGATCCTCAAGGAGGTATTTCCGGTCGTGTTTCGGAAACGCTCTTTGGGCTTTTAAAGGTATTGTGAGTAGGCGATTCCGGAGATTTCGACTTTGACCTTTTACGAGTAGGGGAGCGACCCCGAATACTCATTGTTCTGACGATGGCAATGACCTGTTGTTTTTCTATGACTTATGATCTCGGCAGGAAACGACCATTCCATTGATGTTACGAGAGTATTCCTACACTTGCACGGTGCAAGTCGAGGTGCCATCACTCTTGATCTACTTATCTTGTACTCATTTCTATTTCTCGGTATAATAAAATGGCTCGGTATTCTCTCTATTTCATGTTTATCTGCTTCATGTTCGAGTTTATAGCATTTTGTATCTCGTTTGTATTTTGTATTGTTGTTCTATTTTCCCGCTAGGGATATTACAACTTGGTGGGCAACGATTCGATGAGTGACCACAACACTCTCACGGTTTTCCTTGAGCGGCTTCGTTATAGGAGAGGGAGGAAAGTGGGTGACAAAAATCCGAACCTATGACTTTGACATTGAGTATGTCAAGGAAGAAACAATGTGATGGCGGTCTTGCTGTCCACGAAAACTGACGGCGTTGTCCTTAATGAGCATGATGCGAGATTGGGCTTGAATGTTGGTGGAGTATTCGAGGCTTGTTTTGGTTGTGTTCCTTTGGATAGACGGGGTGACATTGCAGTTCCGGTGATGGATGAGGTCATCACTACGGGTGAGTTTCTCACGACGGTGGCTCCCGGCTGGGGGAAAGATCTTGGTGCAGCCTGCAGGCTCACCATTTCGGGTCATCGAGTTCACGGGAGCTTACAGGCCATTCGAGGAGGTTCTCATGGGCCTCAAGGAGCACGTACTCTAGCATCGGGGAGTGCGAGGTTTGTCGAAGGAAAAAAGGGGGTAGTCATCTTGCGAGGGTTTGTTACGGCGCTCTTCTCTCTCCATTCGGGAGGAAATCTTTTGAGAACATCTCCATGGATTTCATCTGAAGGGTTGCCCATGGTGCGGGCGAGGAGTACATCCTTAGTCGTGGATCGGCGGTAATGTACATTTTTCGCCATATCCACGCGATACATAACCTTCCTGGTATTGTAAGTTGTTTTTCGAGGGATGTTTCGGGCTCCATGGTCTCCCAAAGACCATAGTCGATGATAGGGGCAGGTCGGTTCATGGCGGTACGGCGAGTTGTTCTGTTGTTAGATGCAGAGTTGACACCCGATACAGGACTATCACCCCGCAGAAAAATGGACAACGAGAGATGTGAACAAGTGCTAGAGACTGCCTTGCGGCTTATGTCTCGGAACAACGAAGGCGTGGTGAGCTAGCTCCACGGGGAATCTTTGCTACGGCACGACATTCCATATGTCGATCGGTATATCTCCATTTTATGCTTTGTATGGATATCATCACTTAACTTTTGTTGTGTTATGTTTGGAGTAGCTTAGGCCCACGGGCCAAGGGTGGATCAAGAGAGAGCCAAGACATCTCGGGGACTCTCTGAGATAACCTAGCCACAACACAAAACGGAGAGAAGATGTATGCGGACGGAGGCGCGTGAAGCAATTTGAGGTAGATGACTTGGCTTACCTGCGGCAGCAACGATACAACGGTCACGCTAAGCGAAGGGTAGAGAAGCTCAAGCCTCTTCTATGGGCCTTACAAGGTGATTAGACGAGTTGGTGGTGGCATATGAGCTAGAGCTACCGGCAAAGAAGACGACTCAATAACATCTTCCATGTCTCGTGCTTGAAGAAAGTTACGGGACAACGGAGCGTACAGCGCAAATCTGTTCGGATGTCGAAATTATTACTTGCAGCGCAAATCTATTCCCACCGGTTAGTGAAAGCAAACAAATGAGATTTAACACTACTTGCATCATTTCCTTGAAAAGAAAGTGAATTTATCCATTTGAGGGTATCATATGAGGATAACCACAATTATACAAAGGTATTACACGAAGACACAAAAACATCCATGATATCGTTTTTTTTAGGATTTAGAAATGATGCGTAATTTCGAAGAATAGTCAAAGGTCCTCAAGGAAAGCGAACTTCTTCGCCGAAACTCTTGTAAGAAATGAAAGAATTGGAGTCGCCACTTGAACATGAGATTAATTCTAAAACGGGAGAAATAATCGACGAGATGAGGACGGATATCGGGGGGATGCCAATACTGGGAATAAAAAAAAGGTAAATTAGGTACCACCCAAGCAAAAGTAATAGAAATGTCCGGGTGCTAAGATACGATGATAGAAATGATTAGGGTAGAAATGATGAAAGATAAGATGATGAAGAGATGAAGAACGCCGAGAAAATGCGATCCCTTGTGACGGGCTAAAGAATGGCGAAAGAAGATTCGAAGATTAGAAAATATCGTTAAGACCAAGGACAGGAAAAAAACTCTATCCCCGAAGCAGCAGCGCCAAAAAATGTTGTCGCACAAATTGTCAAGGCACCGCGACAACGGCGCCAGATTGAGGCAATCGAGCATCACAATCTCTCTATTGCTGTTGTCCTCTATGCCAAGCTAGGGAAGTGGGCCCTATTATAAATGAGGATATTAAATCCAAAGAACCTGATAAAACATCAAATACTTGTTAAGGAAATGAGCTTGAATTCCTGGATCTAAATTAAATATCACGTTTAAGACCGATTGCCTTATGGAGTCAAACCAAATCTCATTATGCAATTATACTCATGATAGTGATTCAACAACTATTCAAACACGATTGATCTATTCCAATTGAAAAATCACCATAGCCATGCATAATAACATGAGAATGCAGTTGATTGAAAAATTTCCGAAAAATAAGATATTCCAATATTACCCGATTCGAGAAAATCCAAAATGTTCCACAATCAAACTTTGGAATAAAAAATTTTAGCACATTGGCCTTGAAAATTTTTTTTTTTTTTTTTTGGAATTTTTTGGTATTTTTTGAATCTAAAATTAAAAAATATAAAGCTAAGTTAAACTTAATCTAAATCCTAAATTAGATCTAAAATTAAAATGCAAGTCTAACAATATTAAAACTAAGGTTAAAAACAAATTAAATTAAAATCTAAACAAAGCTAATATCAAAATTAAACTAAATTACAGCCAAACTATAACTAAAATTCTAGTTAACTCTAATAGAAAACAGAAATTAATACTATCAAAATTAAAAATTAAAATCCAAAACCTGTGATCCCAAACTAAACTAAATTAAATCTAATCTAAAAAATGAATAGATCTACATGAAATAAAATGAAATCTATTAAAAAAAAAAAAAAGAAAACCGACTCATTTAAGATCTAAAATCTAAGTGTTAAAACATACAAAAGTAAAAAAATCAAATACATGTGAGTACACGATATATGGTCGTTGGTACGTTTTATTTGTTTAGCGGTTGCGGTTGGACGGTGATGAAGAAATTAAACGGCGTGAGGGAGAATGACGCGTGGGGAAATCACACAGAGAAATCGAATGCGGGCTTTTATGGCTTTGTGTTTACGGGGATGCGAGAAATCTTTGAGTAGAAATGAAATTGACGCCAATATCCAATGACAAAGATGCCAATCGAATATATTAAGGGGACGAGAAAAATTCAAGACGTATTTGAATGAGGGTTAGGGGGTGTGTTTGGAGGAATGATAAACATTCTGCGAGTCGATGGGAAGATAGGCGACGGTCTTGAGACGAGGGATTGAAGGAAAAAGTAAGATGAAATTGAGTGAGGGGAAGGGCGAGAAACGTTCGAAATCGATGGCAAGGGAACTATTGCGGCGAGGAGGAATTGTGCGGTGTTGAGGAGATGGGTAGACGGCTCAAGCAAGCGTGAGGAATGAGAACGCGAAGGATGTTTGAAGAGTAGTTGCGAGATCAAATGGGAGCGAGAGAGGGAATCATGACGGCGTTTATGCGACAACGAACAAAAATAGATTTAAATTAACCCGGTACATACAAAAACGCCTTGATCTTTAAAATTTCTTCGGTTTAAGTTCGGATTCTTATGCTCCTTTAAGTGGAAATATGTCCGGATTTGTCCACGGTAGTGATTTGAGGCTAGGTCACCTCGGATCTTAAAAAAATTCGATTTGAACCACGAATGCAAGAAACCGGCCAGAATCACAGAAGCTACACACCAAGAAACGATTAAGCCCTTGTTCAAAAATTTTTACAAATTTACATCTAGTTTACAAATTTAAAAACCCTCATAGATGATTTGAATCCATTTTAGCACAATTTTTAGAATTTAAAATTTTAGTGAGAGGCACAAACCTACTGAAAATACACTGAAACCACGGAATTTCGTAAGATAGACTTGGTAACAAATAATGAGCTTTTGATTTATGTCATTGAAGTCGGCACAATCTGTGAAGACTTCCCCCGAGACCTCAATCTAAAAAAATTTCCCTGCACACTTAGATGCGAACTTTAGATCGATAGAGATTTAAGAAAACAACATGAGACCTTTTTAGAAAAATCAGAATGTTATTTTATAAACGAGAAAATTGCAGATATACTGTATGGAATTAATCTGAAGGCCATCAACCATAAAATACAAAAACAAAGTAAGCAGAGTTTAGAGGCAAATTCACCACATAGATACGAGAAGGAACATCAAGATTTGTAACCCAAAGTCTTTATGCTTTATTCCTCAAAAAAAAATTACAAGAGCCAAGAGCAAATTACCCCATAAATCCACGAGATCGGATGATTCAATACTATGAAAAGACCTCTAAATTTATAGAACCAAAATCTCCAACGGCTAGTTTGGATGATCCTCGTCAAAGTGGCAGATCCAAAAGATTTAATTATGCTGTCAAGGTGTTAAATTAAAATTTTGGAAAAACGAATTTATCATTTTTAATTCGATTTTAATTAACTCAAAAATACTGTTTGAGTTAATTACCCCAAAACACGACCTTGACTTAACCACCAAGGCCCAAGGGTCAATATTTCTCCAAAATTCTCAATATTCCTTGCAGGGCTTTCAAAATCATTTTTCAGGACCCACAAATTTTGCCTTTAAAGATTTAATCCTAACTTAGGACCTAAATTAATTAAATTTAGTTTAAGATTTTATTAAGGTAATTGACAAAAAAATTTAATTAATTGACCTCAGAGGATTATAAATTATTTTCCAACCTTCACCCATGAGATAATACATTTACATACATGAAGGGAAAAGCCATTCGTACTTAGACCCTCAAATAAATGCCAGTCTGCGACTCAAAATATGATCTAGTAGACTAAGTAGTTCAAACTACTTTTACAAGGACTCGATAAAAAACACTAGGACTCCTTAGCATGCGATGAGAAATTCACCCTAGCTTTGGGGTGAGGCTTAGAGGAAAAACTCTGCCGTCACTTTCGTGAATCGGTGAGACAAAAAACCTCCTAGGATAGAGATCATGACAACATACTAGGCTTACCTAGGTTGTTACATACATTGACGGTCTTACTTAGATCATTTACACATGTCATTTACATCAGAATGGGTTTACATCATTTGTAAGCTGTCAATGATGATGAAATCCGGAATGGCGCGACCACGTCGAACATGGCTTCGAATTCCATTTGAAAAAATGGGGGTGTCTTGCTATGGGGTGATTGTTGAGCCTAGAGTGCGGTCAACATACGGCTCTACTTGGGGACACGTTGCTGGCCATCGGGGAATGTGAGAATCTAGAATCTGCATCAGAGCAACACACAAAATTATATAAGTAGTGTGTAAATATCATCATATAACATTAAGTACATGAAAAGTAAGAGGCTCTTCTTTATTCATTGGTCTACTTAACACGGAAAAATAAATCTGCTCTAACTACAAAATGAAATCTTTGAAATAGCAAAGATAGGGTTAGAAATACAATACGGAAGGGATGCCCAAATGGCATCGGATGTGCTCAATATGATGCATCTTGAGCATTTGCACAACTGGAGCAGAAGTCTGTGAAACATTTCGGATGTGCCATGTCGATCTTGCTAATTGTAGGACTACTGTCTTATCCAAATATCAGTACCCTCGACCATTAGACGAATCAAACCACTTACTTCTTTTTGCTTCTTTCTCTTCTACCCGAGTGGTTGTGATGTCGGCAATAAAGACAATGTAAACTCTGTCCTCATCTTGAAGATGTTGCAAAATATCGAAGAACTGCAGGCGTGACCAATGTTAATGCAGATGTCCTTGATAGTGACACATAGCTTGGTCTTTCTCAACATCCACAGAAACCATAGTTAAGTTCTCCGTGTGATGAGATGGGAATGGCTTTGAGACAAAAGTCTTATGATCTGTTGACAAATACGGCTTGGGTTGGAAATTTTGCATGTGTGATCTTTCCATTCTTTCCAACTTCTTTTGGACAACGGTCATTTCCTTCGCATATTCTCTTAATCCATCAACGTCTATGTTCCATGTTTTTATTGATTCATCATTATTGCTTTCATGGTCATGAAGAGCTTTTGCATCTGATTCATCACTATTATGATTTTCTTCCATGATCGTCATTTCCTTAACATGTTTTTCTTCCTACTGGCAATTGTGCAGTTAGGTGATTCGTCCCATGATCTTTAACATTTCCACTGACATTTATTTTGTGCATGACTTGCTTCCATGGAAGTTATCTTATTTGAAGATTGATTTGGTTAGCTTCCATGTTTTGAATCATTTACAAACATTATGATTGGGTTGCACATCCCTTGTGGCTCCATGGGCACGCTCTGACTTTCATGATCTTCTATATACATGTGATAGTCCTTACCAACAACATTAATTTGATGGCATATTACGCATTCCTACTAGCTACGTTCTTTTGACAACACTTAACTGTGCTTCTTCATGAAAGATCATTACGGAGAGCTCTCTGATACTGTGAGAGCTTCTAATATCCTTGAAATTTTAAAATCAAGTTGGGTTGTCGGTCTATTGCTCATTAGATAGGCCTCTTTTAAAGCATTATTATTTCTAGATTTAGAGTCTGCGTTTGAGCCCTTTCCCATTTGGACCTTCTTTGTAAGACACTTGTTCCTTAGCATGATTAAGCTCCATGCTTTCAGTTTTTGCATTAACTTTTTCATAGGAGGTTATCATCATCTTCTAGAGGTTCTTTTCTTTTAGGCGCTAGCTTAGTTGCGGCCCTACTCAAAACTAGGAATTTCGAGACTTCCCGGATGCCCTTCTATCTTTTTCAAGCTCTTCGGCTAAAGATTGACAAACATATAATTTTCACTTTTGGCCGCCTTAACTCATATAGTATCGAGTCGAAGGCATCAATGTAAAATTTAGAATAGATCCATCGGGAGGTTTATGAGTTTAAGGATGACTATAAGGCCTACATTAAATCTCTTATTTAAATTCTTCGGTCGTTTCCATTTTCTTTCTTTTGTAGATGTGATCTCTCTTACCAAATGCCTATCTTAACATCACCATACTTCTCCTTAAAGGCGACACAATTCATTCAAAAGTATCAAATGAATTATCAGACTTTTTCCATAAACCATTCGGCAACATCTTCACCAAAGGTAAGAACAAAAGTTTCATTTTTACATCATCGAAATTATTACTTGCAATTGCAAATCTATTCCACCGAGTTAGTGAAAGCGAGCAAATGAGATTTAACACTAAGCTGCATCATTCCCCCTTAGAAAAGGTAATTTATCCATTTGAGGAATATGGGGATAACACGAATATTAGCAAAATTACACGGGAAAAAAACATCATGATATCGTTTTAGGATTTTAGAAATAGATGCATTGTTCGAGAATGATCAAAGGTCCTCAAAGAGGCAGGCTTCTTAGGAAACTCTTGTAAGAAATGAAAGAATTGGAGTCGCCACTTGAACCTGCAAGTTAATTAAAACGGGAGAAATAATCGACGGATGTGAGGGACGGATATCGGGGGGATTCTTGCTCAGGAATAAAAAGAAATGGTAAAAGTGGTGGCACCCAAACAAGAAGCCAACCAAAATGTCTGGGTGCTAAAGATACGATGATGAAATGATTAGTGGAAAGAGTAAAGATAAGATGATGAAAAGAGATGAAAGAACGCACGAGAAAAATCGTCATATGGCAATGACTAATGAATGGCGAAAGAAGATTCGAAGATTAGAAAATTCATTAAGTGGAGACTGAGAAAACTCTCTAAAATAGCAAATATTAAAAAAATATTTATGCCATACAGTTATCGAGCACGCAAGCAATGACGGGTGGGCGTCTCTTTATCCCCAATCTCTCTATTGCATTGTCTTAAAAGCTAAAGAGTGAACCCTGTATAAATGAGGATGATAAATCCAGGAGACACGGCCTAAAACATCAAATACTTGATGAAAATGACAGAGATTTCAGATCTAAATTAGATTTCATGTTTTTAAGACCAATAGTATGTATATGAATTCATTAAAATACGGTATACAATTATAAACGAGTAAGTGACGATTAAACTGCACTTAATGAGAAACACGATTGATCACAATGATATTCAATTGAAAAATCACCATGACCATGCATGTATTAACATGAGAATGCCAAATGCTTGAAAAATTTCCGAAAAATAAGATATTCCAATATTACCCAGTTCGAAAATCAAAGAATGTTCCACGAGTCAAACTTTGGAATAAAAAATTTACTTTGTTATTTGTAGAATTTTTTATTTTTATTTATTTTTTATTTTTATTTTTTCTTTTTTTTATTTTTTTTTTTTATATTTTTGGAATTTTTTATTATTTTTTTGAATCTACAAAAATTAAAAAATATAAATCTAAGTTAAAACTTAAATCTAAATCCTAAAATTAGATCTAAAATTAAAATCCTAAGTCTAACAATATTAAAAACCTGAGTTAAAAACAAATTAAATTAAATCTAAACAAAGCTAATATCAAAATTAAGCCCAAATTACAGCTTAAACTATAACTAAAATTGAACCAACTCTAAGCAAATAAATTAATACTATCAAAATTAATTAAAATCAAAACCTACGATCCCAAACTAAACTAAATTAAATCTAATCTAAAAAAATAAGAAAAGATCTAAAGTAAAATAAAATGAAATCTATTAGAAAAAAAAAGAAAACCGACTCATTTAAGATCTAAAATCTAGTCTGAAACTATCTGAAAAATAAAAAATCAAATACATGTAGTGGAGTAGCAACAATTAGTTAGTCGTTTTATTTGTTTGGCGATTTGCGGGTTGGACGGCGATGAAGAAATTCGACGCGTGAGGGAGGTCGACGCGTGAAAATCACACCGAGAGAAATCAAATGCGGGCTTTTATGGCTTTGTGTTTAGGGATGCGAGAAATGCGTTGAGTAGAAAATGAGACAACGCATTCTCAACAAGGTAGTCGAACGAATGAGAGACGGAAAATTCAAGCGTAGCCGATGAGGTTAGAGGATGTGTTTGAAGGGCAATGTTTCTTCAGATCGATGGGAAGATAGACGTAGGTGGCGAGACGAGGGATTGAAGGAAAATAAGATGGAAATTGACGGCGGTGAGGGGGCCCGAGAAACGTTAGAAGGAAATGTCGATGGCAAAGGAACTATTGCACTCGGAGAGGAATTGTGCGATGGTGAGGAGATGGGTAGACGGCTCAAGCAAACGTGAGGAATGAGAGCATCGAAGGATATTTGAAGGTTTGAATTACGAGATCAAACTAGGACGAGGGGAATCTTGACGTTTATGCGGCAACGACGAAATAGATTTAAATTAACCCGGTACATACAAAAACGCCCAACAATCTTTAAAATTTCTTCGGTTTAAGTTGATTCTTATGCTCCTTTAAATCAAATAATGTCAAATTTTATCCCAGTGGTAGATTTGAGCTAGATGCGGCCTTTGGAAGCTAGATACGCCTGGATCTAAAAAAATTTCAATTTGAATACAGATACGAAAGCAAGCCAGGATACGAAGCTACACACCAAGAAATGATTAATATACAGTCTAATTTTTTACAAATTTACATCTAGTTTACAGATTTAAAAACCTCATGGTCGATTTGAATCCATTCTAGCACAATTTTTCGAGAGATTTAAAATTTTAGTGAGAGGCACAAGCCACAAACTCCTACATCCCTGGGCCCAAATGAGATAGACTTGGGGTAACAATAATGAGCTTTCGAGTTATGTCATTGAGAGTCGATTTGGTCAACGTAGACTTCCCCGGACACTCAATCTAAAAAAAAATTTCCTACACACTTAGATGCAGACGATGATAGAGAGATTTAAGAAAACAACATGAGACCTTTCGAAGAAAAACAGAATGTTATTTTATAAACGAGGAAAAGCCCCGCACAAGATACTGTCTGATTAATCAGCAGAGGCCATCGGCCATAAAATGCCATAAAGTAGCGAGTTTAGAGACAATTCACCACATGGATGCGAGAAGGAACATAAATTTGTAACCCCCAGAAGTCTTTATGCTTTATTCCTCAAAAAAAAATTACAAGAGCTTCCCTAAGAACAAGTGCACGATCGGAGATCGAAGATAGATTCAATACCAACAAAGACCTCTAAATTTATAGGACAAAATCTCCAACGGCTAGTTTATGATTGATCTAATCAAAATAATCTCAACGAATCCAAAGATTTAATTATGTTTTAAACTCTGAAGTGTTAAGTGTCATTGGGGAAAAACTTGGAATTTATCCTTTAATTCAGATACTGAGCTAACTCAAAAATGTTATTTTGAGTTATTACCCCAAAATTTTGACATGACTTAACCACCAAGGCCCAAGGGTCAGTATTTCTTAAAATTCTCAATATTCCCTTGGCCTAGGGCTTTCAAAATCATTTTCAAGGACCCCTGAGTACATCTTTAAGATTTAATCCTAACTTAGGACCATAAATTAATTAAATTCTAGTTTTGTTAGATTTTAATGAATAATCCAATGAAAATTTTAATTGAAAAATTGACTAAGGAATTATATTATTTTTACAACCTTCTTTTACATGAGATAATACATTTACATACATGAAGGGGGAAAAACCATTATTAGTATAGACCACTCAAATAAATACCCAATTCGACTCAAAATATGATACGAAATTGAGCCAAATGGTTAAACTACTTTACCTAGATTTCGATAAAAACACTAGGACCACTTAGCATGCGATGAGAAATTCCACCTAGCTTTGGGGTGGGCGGGAAAAAACTCTGTCGATCACTTTCGTGGAATCGGTGAGACAAAAAACCTCCTAGGATAGAGATCATCAACAACATACTAGGCTTACCTAGGTTGTTACCATACATTGATGGTCTTTACTTAGATCATTTACATCATTACATACGAATAGGTTTACATCATTTGTAAAGCGCTCGGCCACGATGATGGAATGCGAATAGTGCGACCACATCGGAACATGACGAATCCCCATTTGAAAAAATGGGGGTACTCTTTACTATGGGAGTGATTGACAAAGTCAATAAGTCAACAAAGGGTAGTAATTAAACTAAGTGTGAATTTTTTCTGAATGAAGTCATAGGTCACCTCAAGTTAATCTTAGCCCTTGATTATGTTTTAATCTTAGTAAAGTTCAAAGTTCAGAAAGAATATAAGAAAGGAGGGTGAGGCTTATGGAAAACGGGGAATGAGACACTTGAGCCATTGAGCATTTCAAATTTTTGTGAGAACCATGACTTTTGATCATAATCGAATCACTAGGGCGAGGGTTTTCACAAATTGTAATATATATTTTTTTTTTTTTTTTTTTTTTTTGATTAGGTAGTGTGGTCGAAGGGAAGAAGCAAAACTGATCGGGGGGACCGAGTGCATTTCGGAGAGGCGGCGGTCGCGCGAGTGACAGCACGGGTTTTACGGGAAAGGGGTGGCGATCTGCGGGGGGTCATGCGAAGCAACGCGGGGTGTCTCTTGGAGTCGGTCTGGAGATAGCTGGGGTAGGTTTTCCGGGCAGGAGGCCAAAAATCCGGTCACAGATGTTAGATCGGTTGCGAAGGGAAGGTAGGCAGTTCCCTAAAGCTGCCCATGCGGTACGCGGTTCGGCATAAGCAATCACGGAGAGCGTTGAAACTTCCCTTCTTTGTGTCAAATCAGCGGAGACACCAAAGTGAGGTATATCTCACATTTTTCACCAAATTGTCTAGATTTCTGCGAAGGGTTTATGGGATGTTGGCACCCTAGTTGTACTCAAGATTTTCTTCCTTAATAATACAAACCCTTAATCTTGTTACCTTTGGTTTTCCCAGGAGTTAGTTTTCCCAGGGACTTAGTCCAAATAGCTGTCAAATGTGGATGTTTTTCATTGTATTTTGTTATAAATTCATTTATTTTCTTAGGACTGATACCAACGAAGCATTATTTGTGTAGACTACTTGAGAAATTACTTTGATATTTCAGCATGACGAAATAGTGAAACATAATAGAAGAAGTAATTCAAATTTGTTCTAGAGTAGGAATCCGAATCTAGGATTTTTCACATTGTATTAGAGCTTATTCAAGGCGGAAATTGCGGGTGTGAAACACAAGTGAACCGGCGGATCGGCCTTTGTGAGTACGGGATACATGTAGCAACGGCCAGACCCTCCCGAAAATTACGCGTCGAGGAGCCGGAGACGGCATTTCGAGGGCGCAAAAAGGCTCCTCGAGTTGGCGGAGGGGTAAGCTTTTTTAGTTGCGAAGGCGGTCATAGCAGACCGGCCATGGGCGGGAAGGACGCAGTTCTTGCACAATAGTAAGAGCCGATTACATAAAAGCGTGAAGAAAATTTACGAAAAAAAAAACAGTTGGGGATTTCTTGACTGGGAGGGTTTCACCTTTCTAAAACTACGCTTTTCCCATGCAATACTCCTTAAGGAGTGTAAGTCTGGTGACGAGAGGGTTACAGGAAGATATCGACAAGTTGAGAAGATGACGTGATGGACTCGTGACCAAGATAGTGGAGGTGCCTCCAACTGTATTTATTTAAATCAAGGATAGAGTTTCTCCTTGATGAGCATGATACGAAGGCCACATATATAGAGTGCATGTGCAAAACCTTTCAAGATGCGGCCCCACTCCAAACAATTCAAGAAGAATATGGCAAGATCCAACTGATAGATCCTAGATTGGTGTGAAGGATCATATCGTACCCCACATAACGACAAAGACCCGCTGCTAGAGATGTGGAGGTAGGGTTGGAAAAGCTATGCCAAGGATCTTTGAGCCTTGAAGATGTACCTTGAAGAGAAGATACGTACTACCCGAGGATGAAGAAGGAGCGTTTTGACTCCTTGTCTCGTATTCGGGATGAGATTGAAGTGACGTCGGCGGTAGGAGGCTGCTCACAGAGACTCGAGGAAGTTTGGTAAGGCTCACTGCGAACTCGGTTTTCGAAAGACTATCGAGGTCTTTGTCAACATCGGCGAAGGCTTCTAGGATGGGAAATAATGTGGGCGGCCTTACGTAGAAAAGGGCGAGGAGAGACCTCCTCAAAATCCATTTGGAGGATGGCCGGCGGTGGATCGAAGGGTCAAGAAGGAGAAGAAGGTAGCTTATTTGCCCTTGCATCAAAGGGGCATGACGAAGAAAGAAGATAAATGCAAGATCAAATGCTTCGATTATTGAGAGGGAAATGGGACATTATGCCACACGGTGTCCCCTTAAGAAAAAGGATAAGAAAGGAAGATCCACAAGCGAGCGCGCGCGATTGAGCGGGGAAAAATATTGTCTTATGTTAGCTCACATTCCAAAGGAAAAATTAGGATGTTTGAGTTGTAGATCTGAGAATCTACAAGATGGCGAGATCTAGGTATTCCAGGACTCTTGGATCACATGTGAGCTCGGCAGAAGCCTAAATACGGTGTGAATCGGACATTTGCGATAGAAGATGAGAAAGCGATGCGGTGGCTAGCATTACTGGGGCTAATCGGCACGGAGAGGACGCTGACAACATCGCGGTGCACATTCGAGGTGCGCGCGGTCTGATACAGTGCTCACGCGGGTGGGGCTGTGACGCGGTGACTTTCGGAGAGATAGTGCATAAATAGCGACGATCGGAGTCTTATTTTTCGGTGGTAGATTTACTTGTCTAATTTTGGATGTTTTCGTGCAATTAGCGACAATACGACGACGGCCAGCAGAGTAGCAAATGAGCGACAACGGCGCGGTGCAGTGGTGCAATGCGATTGTGCGAGTAAGTATCACGCATTGCGGAGCGGTGCTCACGCGCGGTCATGGTTGCGGGAGTCGAGAGGGAGGTTGCGTGCATAATGGCGGTTAGCGGCGGCATGCGAGTTAAATTGCGATCGATTTACCAACATTTTCTTGTGCGGTGTTGGTGAGCAATGTGACACAATAGCAGTCTGTTTCGAAGTCGGGCTTGGAAAGCACATTGAGTTGTTTCTTAAGAGCACTTTCCTCATTGAGAAGGTGTTGATTTATGGTAGCATCGAATGTGCTCTAGCCTTGTAAATTTGTATATAGGCTAGGACACCTGTATTCCACCAAAACCACGGAAATATAGTTTTGGAAAATTCCCACTTAGAGATAGTTTAGTAGAGTAATGTTTTTCATGTTTTCTAATTACAAACTTAGGGAAAGCTGATTAATTAAAGGCTATTAATTAAACTAGTGTCGTCTTCTGGAGTATAGTCATGGATCACCTCCAAGTTAATCTTAGCCCTTGATTATGTTTTAATCTTGGCGGGTTGACGGTTCAACAAAAGAGATATGAAATTGAGGGCTATAGAAATGGTGGTTTCTCCAAACCATTGAGTATTTTCGAATTTGTCGGGGGAACCTGGCTTTGATCTAAAATTGAATCACTAGGGCGGGGGTTCGCTAAGTGATTTGATTCGATAGTCAGTTCGAGAGAGCGGCGGAAATGACTGGTCAAGAGGACCAAGAGTGCATTTCGAGCGTGATGACGCGAGAGAGAGCCGGCGCGAGTTTCGAGAGAGAGGTGATGTAGGTCCTATAGGAAATCACGCGAAGCAACGCGGTGTCTCTTGGAGTCGGTCACGGATCTCAGCTAGAGGCTAGGGTTTCTAAGCGGGAGGCCAAAAATCCGGTCTTAGATCGGCTAGATCGATTGCAGGAATGTGACCCAGGTTCCTCCAAGCTTGCCCATGTGAAGCTTCGCAGGATCCCGAGCGTAGGCAATCACGCGAGAGGCGGTGAGAGAGCTATAGCATTGTCGAGATCGGCAGGAGACTTGTTGGGTAGAGGTATATCTCATTTTTTCACAGTGCTAGATTTCTCTGAAGGTTTGGATGTTGGCACCCTAGTTCTACTCAAGGTCTGTTTGCTTAATAATACAAACCCTCATATACGCGCATTTGGTTTTCCCAGGTTAGGTTTTCCCAGAGGACTTAGTCCAAAAATAACTATCAAATGTGGATATTTTTTTCATTGTATTTGTTTAGATTGTTTCATCACTTAGATTTATTCCACAACATTATTTATGTAGACTACTTTAAAATTACTTTCATATTTCAACATTTGCTTGACATAAGGAGGATATGAGGGATTCTGATTACTACAAATACTTGGGTTGAGAGGATCTTCAACAAGTGAACGTTGGAGGGATTTTAGGAGCTTAACAAATTATTAATTATTGACTATTCAATGACCACAACAATGATTAGTGTCATGCCACAACCCATGGGGTTTTAGCCCACTAGCTAGGGTTACTAACTTGAAACATGAATATCTCTCAAGCCGTGAATAATTACGAGTTGTGCCATATCACGCATCTGCTTATCCGGCATATTCAGAAACCATCCAAAATATCTTGACTCGAATACAGAGTAAGTTGTCAAGTCAAAATTCCCAGGCTGGGTCAGAGCCTGGCAGGTGCTCGGGTTGACATCGATGACAGCTTGGCAGTCAACAATCTCCCCTTTGTCATTGATAGCAACACAAGTACTCCTCTTGATCATGACACCTCTTCCTACAACATTCTCTCTCCCCTTTCTCATCAATGGCAAAGGGTAACTCACGGACAACGTCATCCATTGCCATTTTTACCCTCAACTCTGCCACACTTAGTTAGATATAAGAAAAGAATCTAATTTGGAAGAATCCCAAGCTTTAGGCGAAGATACTCAAATGCTTCACGAGGTAATGGTTTGGTAAAGATATCGACAATTTGTTCCTTTGTGCCAACATATTCAGCTTGATATTCTTTTGGTGACCTACTCTCTAACGAAATAGTATTTGATCGGAATGTGATTTGTTTTCGAATGCATCATAGAGGTTCTTGGAATGCGTACCTTGGTGTTATTGCAAAAGATGGGAATAGGCTCATCAAACTTGACTTGAAAGATCTTACAAGTTTGCTTCATCAGAGAACAGGTACAACAGTTACTACTGTAACATATTAAAACACGTGTGGATGCGAGATTGAAAGGCGATTTTTACTTAGCTTAGAAACACGCATCTACCTAATTGAAGATGTCGCTCCTTGGTACTCTTTCGATCATCGACACTTCTTTACCCAAATCTGCATCTGTATAAGCTTGGATAACTAGATTATTTCCTTTGCAGGATACCATAAGACATATTCTATTGTGCCCTTAAAGATATCAAGAAATTCTTTTTGACGGCAATAATATGAGATTCTTTTGGTCCTTTGCTTGGAATCTTGCTACTTGTCCAAGCATTTGCTGCATTACGTACGCCCAGAAATTTGTCACATATGAGAGCGCAATCATAGATCTATACAACCTTTGGTCCATTTGCTTTGTGAATCATCTAAACTTAACTTGCAACTTTGTACCATTTGGGTAAGGACAATTTGCGATCTTCCATCTTGAATTTCTTGAGCATTTCCTTGATGTACTTGGTTTGATATAAATATTCCTTTATCTGTTTGAGATATCTAAAATACAAAAATTGACTTGCCAAGTAGAGACATTTCAAACTCACTTTGCATCTTTGTAGAAGTTTTATATCTGTCATCATTGCTTCCAAAAATTATATCGTCTACATATACCTCAATAGTTGTTAGCTTATCTTGATCCACTTTCACATAGATATTGTTGTCGGCGCTTCCTTTCTTGAATCCTTGTTGATGTAGATATCCATCAAGCCTTGACACCAAGCTCTAGGAGCTTGCTTGAGACCATATAGTACCATACTTTAAAATACGGCATAAGACTTGCTTTTAGAAGAAAACCTTCGGGTTGTTCAAATGAAAACTTCTTCTTCCAACTCACCATTTAGGAAAGGCTAACTTAACATCCATTTGGTAGACCTTGGTTTTCTCGAGCATGCATAGCGAGAAACAGTACGATAGCTTCCATTCGGCAATTTAGCAAGCAAATGTTTCAAAATCAGTCTTCACCTTGTGCATATCCTTTGCGAGACTAATCTTGCCTTATTCTGTATTGGCTTGTCCATCCTCATTAAATTTGTTTATGAAGACCCATTTAGTTCCAATATGCTGTTTTTATACTTTGGTCACATGGAACCAGACTATGATATCGTTCTTCTCAATTTGATCTAGTTCTTTATTCCTTGTTTGCTACCCGGTGTTCATCTTGACTATGTATGTTGGTGGCGATAGCTAGTTGGAAATAATGGTACACGTTAATTTTTGCCTTATTACTATAGTTGAACAATCAAAATGAGTGAAATGTAAATAACTCACTTAGGATAAAGTGTTTCCTAAATTCCACATCGTATTTGAGGAAGTGGGGCCTAGTGGCCAGGTGGACGGCGAGAGAGAGACGTATTAAGACCATGTAGACGATAATAGGGCCTGCCTCATGCGGTGAAGGGAAAAGCGTGGGCCAAGGGGCACGTAAGAGATGGTGAGGCCTAGGGTTGAGAGAGACCCATCGTGATAAAAAGGAGAGCCTCTTCATTTCATTATTCACTTGTTTATGCATCTTGGAGCTTGTCATTCAACTTGGAACACAAATTTGTTTAGCTTGTCTGCCGATCTTGTTTAATACCGAGTGTCTGTGCGGGGAATCCCACCACGACCACAGAGACTTCGGTGCTTGCTCGGGGCAGAGTATTCTATCGGCATTTTTGCGGGAGGATTGGTGGTTGCATTCGTGGAGGAGCGAGGCATGGGGGCTTGCGCGGTCTTGAGGAAGAGGGGGCCGCCGAGTTCATCTTGGGAGAAACCCGGATTAGAGCTATTTTAGAGGATTGATAGGAAGTTATTGGAGACATTTGGGAGAGAAGGAGACCATGTTTTGGAGGTAGCATTCGGCACCGGCGTGGCCCTTGGGAGGATAGTGTATATCCTCGAGAGCATTTTCGAGGTCGACCATTTCCAAAAACAATCTACGGGCTTTGCGGGTATTGCGGTAGAGGTCGATTCCGGAGCGAATTTTCGAGTGAGGGGCAGCAAGACTCATTTGTTCCCGGCGATGGCAGCGACACGACGGTATTTGGCGGCTGGAGTTAGGGCGAGAGAGCAGCAATTTCCGTGATATTGCGAGAGTGATGTCTCACTTGCATTGGTGAGAAGTGCCTTCATTCGATCACCTCTTGTACTTATTTCTATTTCTCGGTATAATAAAATGGCTTAGCATGCTCTATTTTACACGTATGTCACCGTTTCATGGTTTATTTCTAGTACCATGTCTTGTTTGTGTGCTTTTATATTCTTTACATTTTTGTCGAGATATTACGGTGGTATCGAGGAGCTCATAAACACAGCTCAACACCGAGCAAGTTGTATATTTTGGAGGAAGAGAAGCGGTATATTTGCTACGGGGGTAGGAAATGTAGTGACCCAGGGAGTGTGAGTTTGCAAAATCACCTACGGAGAGGGTGAGCGCGCTTCGGTAGTGGACGCGAGCGGGAGGCAGATGGCGGATGATGGTGTAGAAGAGGTTTGCGAAATGCTACTCAAATCGAGTGCGGGATCTCGTCGAGGCGATTGAGGTGATGGGACGAATAAAGGGCTGGCTGACAGAGGCTAGGCGGTGTGAAACCCCGAGGGTTTCCCGGTTGGTGATTGACACATCCCACCATTTGCGAGGCAAATTTTTTCGGCCATGGCATCTCCATCACCCCCACATTCCACTGTCTCTCGCACACGGGCGCGGACCACGGGGGGCGGAGCACGGCGGAGCGAGGAACGGCCACATGGGTGATTAATTTGCTAAGTACCGAGCATACGGGCGGGGAGTTCGGGGATCCTGCCCTCTCATTTCGTGATTTTGTCCAGCTCAAGCGGGACGACAGACGCACGACCATCATGGGGACCGCCGGCATTATCACGACGGAGACACTCGGCGGCTCTCGATGGCGAAGGTTCCTTCCTATGTTTGAGGGTTCATCAAACAGATTACGTAGCCCAGGTGGAGAAGCTCGGCATATCTTCCGGCTCATGAGAGACTCTGAGAGGCGGAGGCATCAAGGTATGTTATTTTGTCCCCAATAATTGGGCCAAGATTGGTGGTTCACGATGATTTTGCAGGAGCACTCGACGATGACGGTTTATGCGGGAGTTCACCGGAGGTTGATAGAGAGGTTTGATAGGAGGGATTCGGGCTTTTTGTGGTGGCCAGCGGGCGCTCAGCAGTTGGGGTACGGATACATACATCTCGGATTTCCTAAGACTCTCGGTGATACTATTTGGATCTACTCAGCGACACGGATGATCTATATGTTCATTGATGGACTCGCGAGAGAGCGCTTCGAGACCAGTCGGTCCACCAAGAGCCACATCCACGCGATTCTGCAGCCGGACCACCCAAGGACTTGCGGGATCCCTTGCCTGGCTTCGGGACGCCTTACCCCCGAGAAGACGAGCCTTCCCAAAAAAACCCGAGAAAGGGTTTCTTCGAATTCAACCTTCAAAATTTGACCCTTTGTAGTTTGGCCCTCTTCCAATTTCGTTTAAGCATGGTGCTATTTTCCAATCATTGCTCTCTGAAATCTGACCAACCTCCTCGGACAGCTCTCACAATAATTTCCCCACACCCTGACTCAATCCCACCAGCTTGGCCTCCCTGAGCCAGGCCTACTCCAGTAGTGCATAGGACCTTCTAACCAAAATAATTTACATGGCCCCGAAATTGAAAACCGCGGTGATCCAATTGAAGCTACGATACCAGCATGTCCCCAGATGGGATGTTCACAATTGCATAAATTTGCATGAATTTAAAATATGCCATAAAATCAACATGCATTTGCCATGAAAATTATAGCAGATTTAAACACACATAAACATTTCGTCATGCTACAGGAATGAGGAAGAATCACAGGCTTTTATTATAAATAATAACGGGGTTTACATATCAATACGACCCGAAGGCAAGGATGGAAAACTAGCCAACAATACAAACTGTACCCAACACCCTTTATATGGCGATAAGCGCAAAAGCTGACCTAACATCTCCTCCGGCCAGCAACTTCTGCCGAATCCGCAAGCATCTATTGAAGATCTGAATGATCTCACGCTCCGATATCCACGGAAAGCTGCGAAACTTCTAAGTAAGTCTCCTCAAAGAGAGTTGGGTTTCAGTCAACTTTTCCCAACTCACCAGGGTTTGAGTCTTGGGCTACGAAGGCGAAATGAAATGCATCTCAGCCCTCTCAACAAAAAAATGATATGGTCAGTATCTCTATTAATAACTTACTCCCTTTCTTTTATAGTATCTTGGAACAACACAGGCATTATTTTATTGTTTGTTAAACGGAGCACTTTTCCTCTTGTTAAATGTTCCTTTTTAATGCGAAGAGGTAAATACGTTCTACACACACCCTCCTCAGGTCCACTAAAACGTGTCAGCTTGTCCCTTTCCTTGTGGGTATCCTCGTCCAGGACATCGAACGCCACTAGGTGTTCCATCATATATTTCCTTAGGAATGCCACCTTGAGCATACTCGGTTGATTAAGCAGAAACCAACTCAAATTTACGAAAGTTGTCGGAATGTGACAATGGCCACTCAGGATGATGGAATATATCAAAAAGCGAATATTCTGACCCATAAGCACCCCCTCGAAACTCCTCCAAAAATCACAGGCTTTCTTGGTAATACCAACACAGCCTTTGTGAGCAGTGCCGCTTCTGCTACGGTCCATCTGGCTGTCATAGGTGACTTCCAAAAGGAATATTACAATGTTGAGGATACTCAGCAACAACTACTCTTCAATCTTAATGATACTTGGGTGAGGAAGTATCGTGGGCTCTATGAACGGTGCATATGCCACAACATTCACTTGTCGGTGTACTCTATGTTGAGATCATATGCACAGGATCTTCTTAATACATATATGTTACCTCTCATCTTGTTTTCTACTCCAAGAAAGAATTAGAGAGTTGTTGTGGTTAGTCTTTACCTTAAACACTGCCCACAAATGTGTCGGAACTTGGCCAATGCATACACGATGTGACATCTCATGTCATATATAGAATAAGGTCTTTCATGTCCTGCAGCCCCAATCTAGAGAGCAATCGGGTGTCCCCACCGCATAGGCCCCCTTTATTATACCCTCTCCATAGGCATCACAATCAAGACAAACGAGCCGAGAAATCGGGCCAACGGTGAGCAAAGCTGCTCATTACCCTCTTGAGGCGCTCAAAAAAAGCACGCTGCCAAATCTATCCACCTGGCGCCCTTTCTTTGTCAAATCTATGAGGTGCTACAGTGGAAAATACCCTCCACCAGACCTCCTATAATAAGTACATATGCCCCGAGAATCACAATAACGTCGTCACATTGTTGGGTGTGAAGTGACAATCCAGTCATGCCAATCTCTCTCCTAGTGAACTCGCACCCGTCCTCCCCGATGACATGGCCAAGATACAACATCTTTGTTAGTCCAAACTCACACTTGGACATCTTGGCATACGAGTTTGCTCCTCTTGGATGTGTAGCACCGCCTCCGAGTGTTGTAAGCTCCTCCCACGTCTTACTATAAATCAGGATATCATCAAGAAATCCTAATTACATATCATATGAACTCATAACGTTCATACAATGCGGAAATTCATGGAGCATTGGGTTAACAGAAGAATCACAAAGAACTCAAGAGTGCCCATAATGATACACAGACATCATCGAGATATCTTGCTCCCTCACCCAAATTTGATGGTTCCTCGAGCGCAAATCTATCTTAAAGAAGTACTTGGCCCTCTGAATTGATTCATTAACCTTTCGTACGATACGTAATTAGATGCGGTTCTTCAAGGTCTTCTTGTTTAGGGCCTTGTAGCCAATGAACATGTAGAAGGGTCCCTCCTTCTTCCATGACCTATAGATGGTAGGGGCTAGGCGGAGGCACAGTATGTCCCAGAGCCCGATGGCTCTTTTGTGAACCGATGAGCCTTGGGATGTTTGTAAACTGGAATGGTGATAATTATTGTATGCCTCATCTAGATCAATTGTGTCCTCAAACCCTCATCGGTGGATGACCTCGGGGAATGTCTCAAAATTGTCGAAATTACCCCATCCCAATATCTCATGAATATCGGGATGTGGAAGTCATGGCTAAGTCTCTATGGCGAGATCCTAAATCTAAATCCAAAATCAACATTCCCTGATGTCACCACCTCATTTACAGTGGACCACCCGGATTTACCATGCCTGTTCTTGATTGTAGGAGCGGGAACAACCGGACAAAGGCAAGGATACTTTATGGGACCATTTCGTGAATATCGAGTCCATGGGGCAGAGTTTCCAATGTGCTTTGACCTTAGAGGATTTTCCGGCTTAAGCATAATCATAAGACGAGGAGACACAGCTGGCTCATCTGCTGTGAGGCTTCAATATTTATGGGTGCACGGTTGGAGTTTGCACCTTCCCCACTTTTGATGCCATGCCCCTAGGAGTGCACCACTAGAAGACACCTGGGTGAAAAAACTTGACACCTATTTTACCCTAGCGGGATGATGAAATGAGGTGACCAATATATATAAAAAACACCAGGAGATGCTCATGATTAGTGGTTCATGGACTATCCACGTTGGGGCATGCCAGTGACTTCTCACGGGGACTTTACCGAGAAGGGTGTTGGAGCATTTTGACTTTGAGAGGCAGAGTGAGACACACTTGGAGAGCTTAGCCTAGCTCAAGTAGGCTGAGAGCTTACAAGTAGTACATAGCGAGTTCTGTGATTGTTAGTGATGGTGCAGTCCAGCCGAGGAGGCTAGAGGAGTCTTCCTATTTGTGGAGAGGTTTAGTTGAACCCTTGTGTGGATTGGTGAGGTTGAATAGACCTACTTCACTTCAAGATACGATGGCGAGACTCGGGATGCAGGCAATCCCAGACTAAACCCCGTGCATGAGACCTGCTTTTCCGCAGAAGGTAGACATTCCAAATAAAAGTTATAATCTGATAGAATCTAAATCCTAGCTTATTTCGTTAAAATTAATAAATGAAACTGAAATTAAAATTTAAAATCTAAGCTAAACCAAACAAACAAATTTAAAATCCAAACTAAAATTAAATTAAAACAATTAAAAAAAAATCGAAATCTATCCTAACCAAAACTTAAAAACAAACAGACACCGAAATCTAAACTAAGCATAAACAAAAAATAAAACTACAATCTAAAGCCATCACTAACATCCCAACACCACATAAAGAAAATTGAATTTTAAAAAAAATACACGCACCTAAACTACGCTAACCAAAACTTTATTATTTAAAAAAAAAAAAAAAAATCAAACCAAATAAAAATCTAACATTAAATTACACTACTACAAAAAAAACGAAATTAAAACACAGAACGAAAACCCAAGACGAAGTTTTTGTTTCGATTGTGGTCTCCCCAGCAGTCCGATGAGGAGCACGGTGTGAAGAAATGGGCTTGAACGACGACGAGAATGGAGGACCACACGGATGGATCGAAAGGAGATATACTAGCTCGATAGCGATTGAAAAGGAAGTCGAATGGAGGGCGAGAAGAAAATGTCTACGTGAGGAAGGACGTCGAGATGAAAACAGGACGAGGAAATTTACTCGACAAACTTCAATATTTTACGGTAAGCAGATCTACAAAGAGATTTGAGAAAAACTTCACACTCTGCAAAAAAACCCAAACGAAACTAAAACCAAGACTATACACGGAAAAAAGCTAAACCCTTACAACACAGAAAATATTTACAAATTTAATATACAATTGAAAACTCTACGACGATTGATAATTACTTTACATTTTTGAGAGATTTAAAATTTTAGGAGAGGCACAAGCCCTAGAAAACCACCTTAAAACCACCAATTTCGTAAGATAGATTTGGGTTAACAAATAATGAGCTTTCGGTTATATTTATATGAGAGTCGGTGGTCCATGGAAGACTTTCCCGGACGCTCAACTTATAAAAAAAATTTCCTGCACACTTAGATGCGAACCTTAGATTGATAGAAATTTAAGAAAACAACATGAGATCCTTGAGGCGAAAAAATCAAAATGTCATTTTATAAACCCGAGAAAACTACACAAGATACACATATACGATTAAGTCTGAAAGGCAAAGCCAACCATAAAATGCAAAAAACCAAGTAGTAGAGTTTAGGAACAATTCACCACATAGATCCAGAAGGAACATCAAAATTTATAGCCCCAAAGTCTTTACGCTTTATTACTCAAAAATTTAAAGAGCTTCCAAGACAAGTGCACCGGTCCTCGGATCGGATGATTCAATGCGACAAAGAACTCTAATTTATAGGACAAAATCTCCAACGGCTTCCATTTGGATGATCCTAACCCAATAAAATATTCAACTGATCCAAAATATTTAATCATCTTTTAATCGGGGAGCGTTGAAATTATAAATTTGGGGAAAAAAACAGTTTTAATATTTAATTCAATTTTAATTAACTCAAAAATATTATTTTTTGAGTTAATTACCCCAAAATTTTACTTTGACTTAACCACCACGGCCAAGGGTCCAAAATTCCTTAAAATTTTCAATATTCCTTGGCACGGAGCTTTAAAAATCATTTTCCAAGGACCCACAAATTTTTCCTTTGAAAAAATTTAAATCCTAACTTAGGACCCTAAATTAATTAAATTTTTTGGTTTCGGTTACCAGTGTGTGAAGGAAAATTTAGTGTCAGTAGAGGGATTTAATTATTTTCAACCCTCTTTACATAAGATAATACATTTGGGCACATGAAGGGAGAATGCCCATTAGACCCTCATGTAAATACCCAGTCTGACTCAAAACATGATCCTAGTTGTTGGAAATGTTGCCATTGATGGCAACGGAGATGACAAGAGAGGAACACAAGAGAAGCATTAACAAGGCGAGAGAAGCAAAGTAGCAGGAGAAAATGTGAGACATCGAAGGAAAGCAGAGGGCAAAGGAGATGGCAAGGGAGAGTTGCTTTCTGCAGAAGAGCCAGGTAATTAATTGAAGGAGAGTTTGTAGTTGATTTCATTTGTATATGTTGATGAAGAGCGTAGGTGTGTGTATTGAGATTAATGGTTTTAATATGCTGCTTAATCTGTGTAGTAGGAGTTGATGTGAGACTACGTAATTGGGGGTCTAAATAGGTCTGTGATCTTTGAGGTGTGCAATTGTGGTGTGGTGTGTGTCGAATAAATAAACTGCGGCAGCGAGTTTTTAGGAGTTACGTAGATAAATGAAGAAAATCCATATCATTCGAGCGAGAAGTTAGAAGAATTTGTTGATTTTGACTTGAAGATCTAGCCCGAGAATCAAGAGACTTTGTAAATTGTTTCGTTGTATATATATGAAAGTATTTGTTTGAATCATGCGCACTAAGTGGATTGATTTAAGTATGGTTAAAATCTGATTCCAAGGAATTGATATATGAATGGCTGACCTGAGGAGTGCCTTAAGTCCCGAGAGAGAGAGCGTATAAGAAGTGCATAATTGAAACTTTGTGTTAAAATTTGAAACTGAGTGATTGTAAGTTTCTTTGAATCGATCACGAGTATGACAGATTTCCCCAAATTGCCTCTATTATTAGTTGCTTACTCTATGAGTGGGCCTTGAGTTCAATAAGAAAATATGAGAAACGCATGATAAACTCTTTGTCTTAAGGTTTAATGCCAATGGTTTGATTTATAAGCAATTCGATGCGGCGAGGATATATGATGTATCGTTTGAATTGAATAAAATAAGGGTTAGTATAGATATATGAAGATCTCTTGTTAGAACTTAGATGTATTTGTATTGATCGAATAACTCTAAAGCCAAGGGTTCATTCGAGATTACGCATATATATACGAAAGAGCCATATGGAGCGAGGTCCTATCGATCGCTTAGGAAGGATCGATGTCACAAAAGGAGAAGGCGGAACCATAGTTAAATGCGCGGTGTGAATGGAGCTATGCGTCATAACGGATGAAAGCACGCGTGGTAAAATGCGGAAATTGAACCAAGGGTCAACGTACAAAAAGAAGCAGGAATTGTGACCGAAGCCGAAATTTATAAATAATAAAAATGTAAGGCGGTCCCCCGAGTTAAAGACGCGCGGAACCATGCGGGGAGTGAACGATGCGCGGGTTTGCAACACCACGCCGGTTTTCATCGCACCACCTTCGACGGGCAAGTGGTTTTCAGAAATCGGAGCGATTCCATGAGCGGTGGCCACATGACACGGCAGGTCGCAAGCCGCCTCCACCGAAAAGGCGCGCCATTGCGCATTATTGTCGTGCATCTTCCGCCGTGCGATATACGTGGATGAACAGGCCGGTGCGGCAGAAGCAGCCGCCAGGTGGAAGTAGAAAGGGACGTTTAAGCGGCGGGGCCAGTCCATCACACAACTATCGAATATTAACCCTCGTGCGAGATTCGCAACGCGATTTCCGTAGAGATCGAGAGGTTGAAATAGCGATGAATTATCCACCATTGGATCATTAATGAAGTTGCAAGGTGAACAAAATGGAGAGCGAAAGTCAGTTGGTGAGCTCGTGGGTAATCTAGTGAAATGGTCTATTCAAAGGTTGCCCTGCGTATGCTGGAGCATTGAGGTTTATTTTAAACCATACACGTTAGATCCTAAATCCCATTAATTGAGATATGAAGTTTAGAACGAGTTAAGTTGGTGATATTTCATGGTCGAGCTCGAAGTACCTTGATTTTGAAAATCTGAGAAGTTGAATTCAAACCAAAGGTTCGGTGGTAAAAACTATTCAAAAGGCGTTTTCACTTTGAGGGACTTTGGAATATGTGGGTCCGTATATATGGCCCGTGGGGAAATATTGTAAAGATTAGAAATATGAATGAATTTATACATATGGTTTTATAACCATGGAAAAGAAATGAAGTTCCATGATAGTCAAGTTTACTGATTTAAATAAATTTGTTATATTAAAAGAAAACTGAGTTATATGTCACAGCCCGATTCTGGCTTACCATGAAAAGAAGAACAAAATTACGGAAAAATGTACGGTGATCCAAAAAAAATCTGAAAAGGGTTGATTTGAAAAGGATATTATATGAATAGAGGGTGTAAGCGAGGGCAGAAACACCAAAGATTAATAATGAACATACATTGCCTGAATTTATATTTTATTTGAGGATAAACTTGAAAAAGCGAGTTATATATGCAACGAGTGCACAAAATTACACCGGTGAACGGTGAATAAACACGGGGATGAAAATGTGGGCCTAACGAGGAGGTAAAAACAAGAATGTAGAAGACTGAAGAAAAGTCACAGAGGCCCACTGCAGGCATGATGAACAGTATCACAGATGGGTCCTGCTGCTTATTGAAGAGACAAATCTAGTAAAATAAAAATCAGGAAAAGAATGAGAGTGAAATTGAAATGTGTAATTGAAAATGTGAATGTAAAAGTTGTAATTAAATTTTTTATTGTTTGAGATGCATGGCAAGTCTCAGGTAGGAAAAACAAAACTCCATGTAGTAATGAAATTAATGCATATTGTTATATTTTTACGAATGAAGGGGGTAAAAAATGAAAATGAGAGGCAAAAAGTCAAGACTATTCACTTCAAAATTCAGCAAGGAATGTAAAAGTCATGTGATGAACTACATATATAATATCAACAGTATGCATAAAAGGTAGTTAGAGAGTGAGTGAAGAGAATGCGAAATGAAGCGATGAGGCAAAGAAGAAAGAAATTCTGTGAGAGAAGAAGGAGGAGGCAGAAGCGAGAGAAGAAAGAGAAGGTGATAGAGAATGCGAGAAGATGCGAGGCCAATCGAAGCCGGATATGAGAATAGATGAACGACGGAGCGAGATGGAACGAACGAGAGGGCGTGTCAAGGTAAATCGGCAAGTGTTTCTCTTTGAAAATGAGAAGTTGGAGCTTCCTAAGTTGTCGCTTGATAGATGTCAGTTGTGGTGACCCCAGGTAGGAGCCTCTGTGGGTTGGTATACTGTAAGAATTGATGGGAGTTGGAGCTTCCTTGCAAGTTGTAGCTTGGTCGAGTTTGGAGCCTCCTGTAGGTTGTGCCTACGAAGAAAGTAGTGAAGAGGAAGTTGGAGCTTGCCTTTGCATCTGACAATAAGATGTGGTTTTCTCCTTTATGGGGTTTCCACTTATATCTAGTGTCTACGTGCATGATGTTTATATGTTGAGTTGGGTTTATATCATACCTTGTACTGTATACGATATTAAGTCTACTATTACATTATATTAATGCTTGCTGCCTCACATTCTAAGATTACTCACACATGTTAAGTTGAACATGAAATGAGAGTCTAAGCAAGTGTTAATGATGAGATTTAAAAAGTCACATGAATATATGATACATGATTCCTTGCTCTCGGTTGTAAGGGTTCAACAATTGGTATCGGAAATTTGGTTCCTTTGGTGTAAGCTTAACTTGAAAGGAGATACGGTTAAAGTCATGGACTATCCAAAATGCACAATGTTAAATACAACAAACTTTCTACTGAATGGAGAGATAAGTTAAAACGGGTTTAATGGCCTATGAACTTGAGAGTGGGAAAGCATGTGTGATGGATTCTGCAAAGACTCACCCACGGTGAAAGAGCAATAGAGGAATGCCAAAGGCAAAATGTGTGATATATAACAATCTTCATAACAAGGATCTTGAGTTAATAATGGATTTAACTTAAACCAAAGAAATATGAGACCGGTACATTTCATGCATGGGTAGACAAGGATTGCATTGTCGAAGGAGAAAGGTGAAAAAGAAATTCATGTCTAAAGAAGATGTTCGATCAAATGAGGTACACCTTATTCTTGAATGGTAGTAAAGAGCCATGAAGAAGTGGAGACAGAAAGAGAAAAACCAAACTTGACACGACTCTTATTTGAAATAGAAAGAATTAAGAAGAAATAAAAACAAAGACCTTAAGAGATTGGTACAAATATGTGATGAGAGAGAATATGGAGATAGGAAAGAAATTATTGGCCTGAAGACACAGCTTGAAGAGGCAAAGAAAGTAGAAGACACTCTGCTGCAACAAATGAGAGAGAAAAGTCAGGAATGTGAGAGACTGGAAGAAGAAGTAGTGAACCTGAGAAAGAAATTAGAAAAGGCCCAAAGAGACTTATTAATGAATACTCCTCAAATGAAAAGCTCTGAACAACTGGACCAAATTCTAAATGCTCAAAGGTCTCCTCTCATAAAGGCTGGGATAGGATATGAAGGAGAAACTAGTAAGTCCAAGGCAAAAGATAACAATAAAATCATTTTTGTAAAAGCTATAAAGAAAAGTGAAACAACTCAACAAATTCCTACAGAAGCAGAAGCCAGCAAGAACATGAGTTGCAGAGAAACAAATAGAATCAAGCAGCAACATGAAAGAACAGAGAATGAGAAGATGAAACAATCAACTGCTAAAGGCTCATATGCTCCTAAGGTTGAATTGAATAAATTTGGAAGAAGTCAAATAAGGTTCTTTCCTCCTATGCGAAATACCACTTGTTTTTCTTGCCAAAAATAAGGACATTATGCAACATATTGTAAGAAAAATCAAACCCAGTCTAACCGGCAAAGGATGCAGCAAAAGAGAAGAACCCCTCAAGCAAGCATATGGAAAAGAAAATCCTTCACCAGGTACACAAATTATTTCCATGGCTACTGTTATGCATGCAATAATTTTGGACATAAATCTATTGAATGTAAAATGTATTCAAGAAGGGGAACAAATTATTATACATCAACTCAAATAAGATGTTATGTATGCCTCAAACTTGGTCACAAAGCAAAGGACTGTAATTTTCCATATACATTAAGGAAATCTAGACAGATGATGAAATCCAATCCAATCAAACAAAACTACAATCAGATAGCACACACATTATGATGAAACCCAATAATGTATGGAAGGAAAAGAGAAACAAGAGTCATTTAGGAAGCAAAGCAAAAATCCATCCAGTGACAAATATGAAGCAACATCCCAGGGGGAGAGCAGTTCATATATAGACCCCATGAAAGTAGTCTAAGAATATCTCCATGTAATGAGAACAACTATGAGATCAGGAAGAAAAAGGAAATTCATCTAAAAGAGAACTATAGAGAAAGAAGATCATTTGAAGTATTAAGTAGCTGACAGATTGATGGAAGAAGAGAAGAGAGCAAGAAGCCATGATGATAGAGGAAACCTTAGCAATGAACATATAAGCTAAGAAGACTTTAGCACATTAAAGTGATGATCACACTATACTTCCTACTGCTAGAATTAACAATGTATCACATTAAGAAGGATGAGTAAGAAAAGTTCCTATCATCAGTTCATTACATCTTTCAAAAGGTCCACTTGGAGAAATGCAGTCAAGTGAGTAATAAATCTTTGATTAATCAACCCATGAATATTATTGGAAAATGAATTGAATATGTCTTCCTGAAGATCATTATGTTAGACAGTTGAATTGTACTTAAAGCAGTAACGATTCTGGAGCAGTCCTAGAAAGGAAATGCAGTGACATTCTTTTAAATCAGAATGACAGACTAAGCAAAAGGTTAACGATGACAAGATCATATTCAGTATATTGATGACTGTGGATGTGAACATTGGTAAGCTCAATAGTAGAAGTTATGAAGGATGTCTTATATATGGGTTAATGTGCAAGCTAAAGTGAAATCTCTGCATAACTTACCAAGGGAGTATCAACTGGTACTTGGTAATTTACCAAGCAGCATGCTTATCAATAGAATATCCAGTTTTTTCATGGAGCAGAAGTATGATACAGGTCCTCAGGATCAAAGGACTATGGCAAGAATGCATCAAGGTAAAATTCCCAGGGTTATCTGCATTCAGCATGAAAAGGGCAGTAGCAGTGCTAAAGGATCGGTATTTGATTTACACTTGAAGTAGTATATTGAGCACCGAAGCAATATCTTTTTCTATATATAATTTCATGCCTTCCTGAAGTTGGTACATGTATATCTTCAAGGCCTCTTTTTAAAGATCAGTTACAAAACCGTGTGAAGTCTGTTTGCTGAGTTTTCAATTAAACATCTTGAATATGCTTTTGTGGAAGCTCATTCTGATAGAACAGTCAAAGTATCTGAAGAATAAAGGACTAGCTGTGATTACCATCTGAAGCTCAAAAGTTTTTTTTAAATCATCTAAATCCTACTTCAGCACAAAGGATTTACTGGTAATCCACCTTTAAAGAGAGATTTATCATTGACATACATACCTCCTCATGTCATAAAGAAAACTGCATGATTGATAAATAAGACTGACCAATACATTAAAGGATTTGTTTTGAAAGTACAGTGTGCAAGCAGTAAAACTCATTTGGTCTCTTATATTGAAAGATATTACCTAATCTAACAATAAGTTGTAAAATCATGTTTGATTCATTGTTCACAACAACAAGAAGGACCTTTCAGTATTTAAGTGTACTATCCTTGTCAGCATCCTAGTTCATATCATCACCAACATGCAAGAAAGGTGTACCATAGCAATAAAAGATATATTGGCATCATTATCATAATTGAACAAGTTTGGTACTGAAGATGAGTATTGCAGGAGAAGATATATTCCATCTACAATCTTCCTCAACAGAAATGTCTTAGCTCACTACATCAGACAGAGACAGAAGTATATTTGAAGCCTTTCAGTATTTTAGTTTTTGATCCAATCATACATCTCTGATTAGATAAAGCTGGTACAATGTGTTCTATGAAGTGTCATTATCTTCACTTTTAGCTCTATACAAGTGAAACAAGTCTATGTGTTTGAATTGTATCAATTTACAGTGTATATTCAAAGTTCTATAATCCTCAAAAGTGTTCTCTCAATGTACACCAATTTGGAGCAGTAGGGTACAAAGTCAGAAGAAGAAGGCCTAAATACATCTCAGAGAAAGGAAATGAAGAGATAGGAAGCACTCTAGGAAATGTGCAACCCTTTGCCATTGATGTCAAAGGGGGAGGAAAAGCAAGTAACAGAAGATAGGGTCTTCTAAAAGAAGCCAGACAGAGGAAGACTTGGAGGAAGCATTGAATTATTGGTGGATGGGTTGCCATCAATGCCAAAGGGGGAGACTGTTGGAAATGTTGTCATTGATGGCAAAGGAAATGACAAAAGAGGAGCACTTGAAACAGCAATAAGGCAAAGAGAGCATGAAACATGAAGCTAAGGAAGTTTTAGAAGGGTTAGTTGATTAGAGATCTAGAAAGGCAGCAGAGACATCAGAGGAAACAGAGGCAAAGGAGATGGAAAAGGAGAGAGCTACTAGGGAGAGACAAGGTAATGAATTGAAGGGCCAATTGAATATCTGGCCAAGACCAGGAGGGTTTTGTAGTTGATTTCATTTGTATATGTTGATGAAGAACTGTGGAATTGTGTGTATTGGAACCAATGGATTAATGGAAATACTGTAGTAGGGTTAGTGTGAAACTCTGTATCATTGGATTAATTAGTGACTCAGTGTGACTTATAATAAGGAAGAATCAATCACTGTGTATATTCCTATTTTTTTAATTTCCCGACTCAATGTATAGAGGAAAAGTTGTATGCATTCTGGAATGAACCGAAATTGTGAACCCGTTGCAGGTTGAGAGAAAGGGGTCGATTCTTGTAATCCCTGATTTATTGCATTATGGGAAAATCTGAACTACTAATCTCCGTGTGGAGAGGAAATTTGTTCCAGAAGTTCTAATTGATTCATACATCCTGACAAACCTCTAAAGTTGGAGGGTTCTGGTCTCTTCGAAATATGTGTTAAGTATGGTCAAGTAAATATGAGTAAAGGGATGATAGATTCGATTTCTATAAAAGCACGAGATAGCATATCAGTAAAGGATGTAATTCTGTATGGTGGATTCGATAGGGTTGACCCGCTTGCTGAAGAAAGCAATTGAATGGACACCTGATCGTAGAGCATGTTTGCTGGAATACATATATATATGACCTCTGTTAGTTTATATGCCCTTTAATGTATATTTTCATCCACAAATAGGGAAGAAGCCTATCCATTCCAATCTCTGTTGAGAGTATGGACCAGCTCGAATTATATATAACCTGAGTTACATTAACATAATCGCGTAGAGGAAGAACAATTAAAACAGAGTTATGCTTTCATGGAGAAAAGAAAGTGAATGTGACTGTGATTGAGTATTCGGAATCTGGCCTGTGTGACCAATTTAATAATAGGCAAAGGCATGGAGTTGTGCTTGACGGAGCCTTTGTTGCTCCGACGGTTCCTCGATGACTTTAACTCTGATGAGTAGAGGGGAGGAACCACGAAGGAGGATAAGTAGACACGGTTTAGAGCGAACCGGTGGTTTTCATCACACCACCTTCCACGGGCAAGTGATTTTCAAGAAATCAGAGCGATTCCATAGAGCGGCTGACACGTGGCATACGGAGGGACCCCAAAACCGCTTTCATTGCATTCCATAGCGCATTATCGTCCATGCATCTTCGTTGAGCGATATCCATCAGATCAGTGTTGGCTGTGTGATATGTTATTAACCGTTGATTGAGGAAATGCATTAACAAGTGGGCTCCACGGAATGTGTATATATTATAATATGCATCGGGGTTGATATATATTGCAATATATTATATATTAAAGTAGAATGCGTGCATAAGAATGGCCTGGAGCTGATTATACGTTTAATACATATGGATACATTTTGAAATGCCTAAGGTTTAAAAACAAAGTCGAAGGTTGAGATACTCATTGACACCCTCATAAACAGAGTTCAATATAAATTATTGACCAGTGGAGTCAAATTATAAAAACCAAGTATATGCAGAGACTTCTATGTAATGGCTTGGCTAGAATATTCAAATATTATAAGTTGGTTTTTTTATTATGGTTTAACCAGAGTTTTGAAGATGCCGAGAGTTGATTAAACCAAAGGTTCTGTAGTAAAAACTATTCAAAAGGCATTTTCACTTTGAAGACCTTGGAATATGTGGGTCCCGATATATATGGTCCCGTATGAAATATTGTAAAGATTGAAATATGAATGAATTTATACGTATGGTTTTATAACCATGGAAAAATGAAGTTTCCGCATTAATTCAAGTTTGCCCAGATTTAAAATCAACTGTTATATTAAAAGACAGTTATATGTGCAGCAGTTACACAACTGCAACGAAAGAGAGAGACAATTGCAGAAAAATGTACAGTGATCCAAAAAGTCTGAAGGGGGTTGATTTGAAAGGATATTATATGGATAGAGAGGGTGTAAGGAGGGAGCCCGAGCACAGAGATTAATAATGAACAGACACTGCCTATATTTATATTTATTTGAGGATAAACTTGAAAAAGAAGTTATATATGCAGCAGGTGCACAAAAGTATAGTGAACAGGTGAATAAACAGAGGGATGAAAATGTGGGCCTAACAGAGGTAAACAACAAATTTAGGAACTGAAAAAGTCACAGGGAATTTTGCAAGCATGATGAATGTATATCTTTAAGATTTACTACTTTAATAAGAATAAAAGGCAAATCCGGAAGAAGCCAAAATCCGTAAAAGGAGCTGAGTGAAATTGAAATGTGTAATTGAAAATGTGAATGTAAATGTTGTAATTAATTTTTTATTGTTTGTGATGCATTGGCAAGTCTCTCGGTAGGAATGAAATTCTACCTATAATAATGAATAATGAGTTATTTTTATATTTTTCAACAGGTAAAATAAATGAGAAAAGCAGGCAAAAGTCAAGACTATTCACTTCAAATTCCCTAAGGAATGTAAAGAGTCATGTGATGAACTCTATATATAATATCAAATTGATATGAACAAAAAGGTTAGAGAGTGAGTGAAGAGAATGCAGAAATGAAGCAGTGAGGCATAGAATAAAGAGAAGCTAAGCAGATAAGAAGGAGGAGCTGAGCAAAGAACAAGGAGAAGCTGATAGAGAATCTGAGAAGATGCAGAGATGATATAGGGCAGATATGAGAATTGATGAAAAACAGAGCAGATGGAACATAATAGAGCTGATATCCAAGGTAAATCAACAATTTTTTTTATTTTGAAAGAGTAAGGAAGTTGGAGCTTCCCTGTCAAGTTGTTGCTTGATAGATGTCAGTTGTAGCTAACTGAGGTTGGAGCCTCCTTTGGCAGTCACAGAAATAGATGGGAGTTATGCTAGTGCCATATTTTTGGGGAAGCTTGGATAAAATGTCAACAGAATGGACTGAGGTTGGAGCCTCCAGGTTAAGTGCTCAAAATAGATGGGAGTTGAGGCCTCGGTGTTGTAACTTGCGGAAATGAGGTAGGGAGCCTCCGTAGGCCTGCCTGGCTTAAAATCGGGCAGAGGGAGTTGGAGCTTGCCTTTGCATCACAACAATAATAAGATGTGGTTTTCTCCCTTTATGGGTTTCCACTTATATCTTGTGTCTCTGTGCATGATGTTTATGTGTTGATGTGGTTTATCTCATCCGCTTAATACTTGCTGCTCTCATATTAAATCTACTGTTACATTATATTAATACTTGCTTCTCACATTCTAAGACTAACATATTAAGTTGAACATGAAATGAAAGTGTAAATAAGTTTTAATGAAAAAGTTTTAAAAGTCCATGAATGTGTTAAACCCATTCACCCCCTCCCCCTCTCACTTTAACTAAGGGTTCAACACTTAAGGCTAGAGCACACTTGGTATATGGATTGAAAAACACACTGGGCCATTGAAATGATGCATTTATAAGTAAAAACACACATATATCAAAGTATACATAATGTCCATCAAGAATTTTAAGAGAGAGTTATTCAACACTAATTCATCTTTGGACACTAAGGAATCCTTGAATTGTCATTGCCCTATATAATAATAATTCATTCATAATTCCATCATGGATGATGAATCTTTGAATTGTCATTGTCTCCACACAATAGATCACCAAACATCTTATTAGCATTTTCATAATGTCTTATACTAAAAAATTGAAATTTTCTAACAATATTGTTTGCTTTTCCATGCAATTTGTGTTTTAGCCTTCTCCTTCTAAACTTGGTATATGCCTTTCATCTAGTTGCACATAAGTTCAGACCAGAAAATATAATTCCATTTGATCCAAGATCTGGTTGTCTTTGGTGTTTCAATAATGCAATATAATATGCCTCATTGTTTGTTGTTCTTCCTGGTATATTCATTTTCCTTTGGAGGAACTTGTTAGCCATAGTATTGCAACGCACATATGTAATCACTACTTTCCCTAGATTGGTATATCAAGAAACATCTATGCATAATTTCCATTTTTCAACCATATTTAGTAGGTTTTTTTATCCCTAAAAAAAACATTCAATAAAATATATTAATTAATATTTATTGTAAATTCATGGGAGAAATGACATGTACATGGTTTTCCTTAAATTTTATGGATGAAATTACATGTACATGGTTCCCAAAAACACTAGCAAATGCCTTAAAGTTTATGGGAGAAATAATATGTACATGGTTTCAAAAAACACTAGCATTTTCCTTATTGCAAATGCCTTAAATTTTATTCCTTATTGAAAATTCCTTCAATTTTATTGCAAATGGCTTAAATTTTTATGGTAGAAATGGCATGTACATGGTTGGGAGAAATTACATGTACATGGTTCCCAAAAACACTAGCAAATGCTAACTTTATGGGAGAAATGTACATGGTTTCCAAAAACACTAGCATTTTCCTTAAAAATATATTAAATGAACATTTGTTGCAAATGACTTAAATTGTATTGCAAATGCATGGGAGAAATGGCATGTACATTGTTTCAAAAAACACTAGCATTTTCCTTATTGAAAATTCCTTAAATTTTATTGCAAATGCATGGGAGAAATGGCATGTACATAGTTCCCAAAAACACTAGCAAATGCTAACTTTATGGGAGAAATGACATGTACATGGTTTCCAAAAACACTAGCATTTTCCTTAAAAATATATTAAATGAACATTAATTGCAAATAACTTTAATTTAATTGCAAATGCAAAGGAGAAATGACATGTCCATGGTTTGCATTTTCACTAAAAATATATTAAATTAAAGTTTAAGGGAGAATGACATGTACATGGTTTGCCTTAAAGTTTATGGGAGAAATGACATGTTCACGGTTTGCCTTAAATTTTGCCTTAAGTTTAAAATATATATTAAATTAAAGTTTATGGGAGAATGACATGTATATGGTTTGCCTTATATTTTATGGGAGAAATGACATAGAAATGACATGCCTTAAAGTTTTCCTTGAGTTTATGGGATAAATGACAGATGTACATGGTTTTTCTTAAAGTTTTCCTTAAAGTTTATGGTAGAAATGACATAGAAATGAAATGTACATGGTTCCCAAAACATTAGCAAATTCCTTAAAGTTTATGAGAGAAATGACATGTACATGGTTGTACTTAAAGTTTTCCGTGAGTTTATCAAAGAAATGACATGTATATGGTTATCCTTAAATTTTATGGGAGAAATGACATGTACAATGTTCCAAAAACACTAACAAATGCGTTAAAGTTCATGGGAGAAATGACATGTACATGGTTCTCCTTAAATTTTGCCTTGAGTTGATGGGAGGAATGGGAGAAATGACATGTACATGGTTATCCTTAAAGTTTGCCTTAAATTTTATGGGATAAATGACATAGAACTGACATGTACATGGTTCCAAAAACACTAGCAAATGCCTTAAAGTAAATTTTGTCTTAAATTTTATGGGAGAAATGACATAGAAATTACATGTACATGGTTCCAAAAATGCTAGAAAATGCCTTAAAATTTATGGGAGAAAGGAGAAATGACATGTACATGGTTTGCCTTAAAGTTTGCCTTGAGTTTATGGGAGAAATGACATGTACATGGTTTTTCTTAAAGTTTGCCTAAAATGTTATGGGAGAAATAACATAGAAATGACATGGTCATGGTTCCAAAAACACTAGAAAATTCCTTAAAGTAAAGTTTGTCTTAAAGTTTATGGGGAAAATGACATATAAATGACATGTACATGGTTCCAAAAACACTAGAAAATGTCTTAAAGTTTATGGAAGAAATGACATGTACATAGTTATCCTTAACTTTTGCCTTGAGTTTATGGGAGAAATTACATGTACATGGTTATCCTTAAAGTTTTCCTTAAAGCTTATGAGATAAATGACATAGAAATGACATGTACATGGTTTCAAAAACACTAGAAAATGCCTATGGGAGAAATGACCTATAAATGACATGTACATGGTTCCAAAAACACTAGCAAATACCTTAAAGTTTATGGGAGAAATGACATGTACATGGTTATCCTTAAAGTTTTCCTTGAGTTTATGGGAGAAATGGGAGAAATGACATGTACATGGTTATCTTTAAAGTTTTCCTTAAATTTTATGGGAGAAATGACATAGAAATAACATGTACATGGTTATCATTAAATTTTGCCTTGAGTTTATGGGAGAAATGGGAGAAATGAAATGTACATGGTTATCCTTAAAGTTTGCCTTAAATTTTATGGGAGAAATGACATAGAAATGACATGTGCATGGTTCCAAAAACACTAGAAAATGCCTTAAAGTAAATTTTGCCTTAAATTTTATGGGAGAAATGACATAGAAATGACATATACATGGTTCCAAAAACACTAGAAAATGCCTTAAATTTTATGGAAGAAATGACATGTATATGTTTATCCTTAAAATTTTCCTTGAATTTATGAGAGAAATGGGAGAAATGACATGTACATGGTTATTATTAAATTTTTCCTTAAATTTTATGGGAGAAATAACATGTACATGGTTCCCAAGATACTAGAAAATGCCTTAAATTTTATGGGAGAAATGACATGTACATGGTTTGCCTTAAGTTACAACTAGGGAGTGATGCTGTCATCTAGGATGAACATTAGCCAAGAAAACCAAGTATGTGCACATAAGTTTAAATTGAATGTTTATTTATGAACTTAATTGAAATAAATATGCCGTTAGAAATGAATATATAATGATAGGTTCTACAAGATGGATGTAGACTATCATTTAATATATGCATGTATGCATATGACTTCCTGTGCAAATTACATAGTGTGAAAGTTGTGTGAAGACAATTATCCTAGAAATGAATATATAATGATAGGTTCTACAAGATGGATGTAGACTAATGTTTAATATATGCATGTATGCATGTATGTCTAGTGGAGTTGTTGTGTGCATGTGAAAGTTGTGTGAAGACAATTATGGATGTAGACTAATGTTTAATATATGCTTGTATGCATGTATGTCTAGTGGAGTTGTTGTGTGCATGTTAAATTTGTGTGAAGACAGTTATCATGCACATAGAAATGAAAATATAATGATAGGTTCTACAAGATGGATGTAGAGTAATGTTTAATATATGCATGTATGCATGTATGTCTAGTGGAGTTGTTGTGTGCATATGAAAGTTGTGTGAAGACAATTATCCTGCACACTAGTATTATTCATGATAGGTTCTACAAGATGGAGGTAGACTCATGTTTAATATATGTATGTATGCATGTTTGTCTGGTAGAGCTGTTGTGTGCATAAGTGTGTTACCACAAGTGACAGTATTAAGTTATTGGGAGAAGAAATTAAAAATCAAGTAATCAATATAAATATATATCTCGATAAATATCATATCAATATTAATCTCAATGCATATCCAAGTCTACTAAAAAGAAAAAGGCCTGAGAAAATTGTACATAATCGAAGAAATTCAGAAAATTTTCAAAATGTTAAATCCATTTCTAAAACAATATTTCACCGTATTAACCAAAAATAAAATAATAACATTATACCAAGTATTTAAATTGTTAACCAATTTATTATGATAAAAATTAACTTTAACCTCGTGACTATTAGATGAGGTTGATGATGTTGATATTTAGAGGATCATTTTTTCTCATGTTTGGGTTGTTGGCTTTGGTGTTGCTTCAATGTTGTGGCCATGGCAGCTCAACTTCAACAACTATAGATCATAATACCTTCAATGTTATTTACCATTAGTACTACCCTAATTAACAATAATCTTCTTAATACATAGTCTTAGTTACCTATATGATTACAACACTTAATGGGAAGAGATCTAACAGATAATTGTAATAGAAGCAGTAAGGTTAAATAATGAATATAATGGTACTTATATTGATAGTTACAAGGGTCATGTTTCACTTGCCACTATTAAAACATAACCTCCAAGATGTAAGCTTATCTTAACTAGTAAGCTTCTAGTAATCAATGATGCTCAAACATAATGGATAGTATAAGCTAGTTATGATGGTTCTTACTAAGCTGATTAGTACTAGTGGTTCTGAAGTATCAACGTAATGCATCAAGTATCTCTTATGGAAACACAAGCACCTTTAGTGAAACCACATAATTTTGGGTACTACGTGTGATTGGAATGAGCGATTACCATTATATTTACCCATATGTGAGTTAATATGGATATTTAAGCTCTATACGAATAAACACATGGTTTAATAGAGTATAAGAAAAGCTATATCATAGTGAAAGCTAGCTTGATCCTACTATATAAGTAAGCATACGGCTGGGTGATTTACAAGCATTCAACTAAGAATAGAGCTCAATCAAGCTCAATTATGGAAAGAACGATATGTATTTCTCATTTCACCGGTGTAATCATGAAGCTGAGTACAAGCACCTAGTTAATGAAGTTGGATAGTTATCATGTTTGATCAACCTTACCAATACTTCTGTAACTTATTACCATTACTAATATGATAGCCTTGTTATAATATCACAATTGGTAAATAAAATTAAATAAATTTGTCAATATATATATATATATATATATATATATATATATATATATATATATATATATATATATATATATATATATATATATATATATCTCACACATTTTATTAAATTTTAAATCAATAAAAATAATAAAATCATAATCCTAGACAAATATTATCCAACCCTAGTATGCATATATCCACTCTATATGTATGGAGGTTTGTTGACTTTTTGGATGGATAACCACTATTCATTCTCCAAAAAATAATTTTGGTCTGAACATCTATCTACGGTTGTGATTTGAGGAGTGTGAAGCTTTAGAAACTGAAATAAATGTGGTTGTGATGTGTTTCCCTTCCCAGCTCTCTGCGCTCATTCCTCCTCCCCTCCTGCTTCCAGGGCACTCAACTCTGTAATGATGGAGGAGGTATTGGTTTATTTATCTATTTGTTCTTTGAGACCCAGAGTTGTCTTTTGAAAATAAAATTGTTCCCATTGTTTACTTTATAACTTGATCTCCTCTGTTGTTGCCAGATTTTTCTTCCAGGTTATACTGGCCTTACAGGGGTCTTGATTCCCTTGGTCACATGCAGTCATCGTTTGGTAAAAAATTCTTGAATCCCTCAGCGGAAGAAATACAATGCTATTGTTGAAGGTCATTTAAGGACATGTTGAAGATTAGATATGTAAGAATACTGATTAGTCACTGTTAAGGGTGGCAGGGTGGAGCTAGGCTCAGGATTGCAGCCCTCAACAACTAAAATTATTACTGTCGTAGAAGGGTTGGTTGCCGGTGAGTTGGTGCTCATAAGATAGGGTTAGTTCCCTGTGATTTGGTGCTCACTAGACGTGATTGGTGTATTGAAAATATTGGAGTCCTTTGCTAGTCGGTGTCAGCATATTTCTGAGTCGGTGCTCATCAAGCTAATGATATTGGTGTCTCAAGCAGGTTTCATCATGCTAGTTGTTGTAAACATTAGGTTGGTGCCCATTGAATTAATAAAGAAATTTTCTCCTTTTTCAAAATTATGTGTACTATGTATTATATTTTTTTCTTCATTCACTGTTGATTGGATAATGTGTTAATGAATAGAAATTAATAAAATGAACAAAACATTGTGATTACTAATTCACCCCCTTCTTAGTAATAACCAAGTGTGCTAACATAAGAGAACCAACATGGATTATTATTATTATTATTATTATTTTTATTTTATTTTTTTTGAAGCTTATGGGAATCTAAACCTTGATAATGGACAGGTCGAGGATACAAATGGTAACTAGAGGTTTCCATGTACACATCTCTTTTACATTGTTTTCCCCAAGAATTTTCCTTTGCGAGAATAATTATTCTTGAATCAGCAAGGAAAAGCAGGAACATAAAAGGAAAAGCACCCAGTTAATTAAGCTAGATAGGTATCATGCTTGATAAACCTTAACAATAATCTGTAGTATCACCATTACTAATCTAATATCCTTGTTATAGTATCCCAATTGGTAAATAAAATTAAATAAAGTTTCAAGGGGATCACTCGGAGCATAGATCTAGGGACCACACAATAAAAGACATCACCATTCATCCATGAAGCAAAGGCATCAAGGGTTTTTTTTGTCTAGCTGGAAATTCGGAGACAACGAGACAGCGAGACGACGAGGTCGCAATGAGTAGAAGCGAGACGATGACGTCGAAATGATGATACAGCGAGAGGACGAGGTCACAATGAGGAGACATCGACATGAAGAGGCAGAAGATCGCCGAGGACATAGATTATAAATAACCTGTGAACATAGAAAATAAAATAAAATAAAATAAAATAAAAAACAATAAACAAAAAAAATAAATAGATCATAACCAAATAATAACCTTCTCACCTCCTCACCCCTGCAACAACAAACAAAAACACAAGAACACAACGAGATGACGAGGCAACAGATCACCGAGGATGCAGATTACAAATAACCTGCGAACACAAAAAAAGAAAAAAGAAAAACAACAACAAAAATAAAAATAAATAGAGCATAACCTTCTCACCTCCTCACCCTTGCAACAACAAACACAAACAAAGCGAGACAAACAACAACAGAGCGAGATAGACAATAATAAAGGAAGCTAGATAGCAACGATAACAAATCCGAAACTTGTTGTGGTCTGGAGGCTGGTATATTTATAAGAAAAATTGTAGCCAATTATTTTCAAAAGTTCGACCGAACTATTAGTTCGGAAAAACTTTTGTTGCTGCTTTTCCCATCTCTGGCCAAAAATTTGTTTTCCCATGTCATCAATACATCGTTAATGTAAACAAAAGAATTAGTTCGGCCAAATTAATTTCAAAGCTTCGGTCCTATTTCAACTATCGAGGAAAACAATTTGACTGTTTCTCATGAAAGTGTAACCCACCTTCACATTTTTACCCATATAATTTATTATATTTTTGTGTCAAGGCACATTTGAGCATTAACCATTAACACTTTTGATGTAACCCCGATGCCAGATGTCAGGATGTTTTCTTGTAGCAGATGCTTTATGTGGCCCACCATTTTCTTTTAATGGTTTTTATGGTTTCTAGCCGTAAAGATATTTGGGTTGTTATTTTTTGTTTAATCATTAACACTTTTGATGTAACTTGTGTGGCAAATGCTAGATGCCAGGATTTTCACTTCTAGTAGATGTTTTATGTGGCCTACCTTGTGCGGAGGAAATATTTCACACTGAAAGTCACACATATCTACCTAAACACAATGGGTTAACGAATTATATTTAAATAACTAAATTTTGATATTGTATTTAACATTTAATTTTAAGGATATTAATTATTACACTTACAAAACAATAATGTGTCCAACCTTGTCTTGAAAATAAAAAATAACATAATCAAAGCATGACAGTAATGATGTAACTCGTGGGGCAGATGTTAGATGCAATATTTTAGCTTGTAATGGATGTTTTATGTGGCCCACATTTGTTTTTAAGAAATTAATTTGCTTGTGCAGAGGTTTACTTGTAGAGGAGCTTCGACATTTTCATTTCATTAGTTTCCTTTTTTATGTTTTTCAATGAACATAAACACTTTATCTATAAGAAATTAGTACAAACCATGTTCATATCATCTTAAATCGGTAGAACATTTTATAAGTGAACTTCATGCGAAGGTGGAAGCATGGAGGTTCAAAGAAAACACATCCTCACACACACTTCCTCCTGCACATAATTATGAATAATTGATATATAACAATGGTTATTATAATATCATAGAGAAAATCTTTGATCCATATTCATAATTGACTTCAGTTAAGGGAAATAAGACATAATCAAAAGGTACAAATTTTATAGCACATATTTTTAAGCTATCATGCAACCGCAAGAGCCATCATTTACTTCTACCCTTCAAAACTTTTATCAAGAGATTTTTTCATGTTCAACAACCCTCCCCTGCCCGGCCCGGGCCCCCCCCCCTCATTTATGTATAAGACACTTCCTTTGCACAATGAGTTTCACATTTGTTTAGCGACATTTGTTTAGCCACCCCCACCCTCTGTGTAAAACTTTGCATTTTGCATTAGTTCTAGCATCATTTAACGAATGTCTTTATTAATGGTGTTAAATCTCATTGTAAGTGTTAGAGAACTCACCTACGAAACAGCCACTCAAAAAATTAGTGTTTTTCGATTTTTAGAATTATTTGTCATGCACGAAGCAAATGAAAAATTAAAACTCCTCCACAAGAAGTTGTCTTCCATTAGAACTCGTTCAACTAATATAAAATTAGAAAGAAGGCTACTAAAAAATCAGAGAATTATTTTTGAATTTACGGGAAATTTGTAAAATTAAACATTTTATCCAAAAATTAGTTAAAATTGCAATCAAATCGGAAAAGTATTGAAATTCATTGCACTTTAACGACGTGAATTGAATGCTATGGTCTCTCGAGGTAGGAAGTGACTGAAAGTGTATCACATACAAATGCAATCATCAAACTCCAAGACTTTATTAAGGTGTGATGCAAAGGAAAAAAAAAGGAAAGGCGTGTAGTTATATATACGGAGGTTAGATGATAGTTATATGTCGTGTAACTAGCAATTGCACCATATGTTGCAAAGGAAACACTGTAAAGCAGTAACATAGGAAATAGTAATATAGAGGAAAAAACCATAATGCCAAACAATTCTGGAAGTTTTATGGGTTATTTCCAGGGCCTGAAAACGGAAATATTTTCTGTTGTTTTAAAGATGACAAAAATTGGAGAAAAGGAAAAATTAAATTGTAACATAGGAAATAGTAATATAGAGGAAAAAACCATAATGCCAGACAATTCTGGAAGTTTTTTGGTTTATTTCCAGGGCCTGAAAACGGAAATATTTTCTGTTATTTTAAAGATGACAAAAATTGGAGAAAAGGAAAAATTAAATTGAAATAAAAAATGGAAAAAAATCATTAGAATGTTTACCACAAAGCATGGTCATAGTTTTTGTACCACTATGCATGCACCAGAATTTGGGGCAGTGTGCCCTAGTGTGAAGAAGTCATTTGCAATTACAGACAACTTCACAAATAAGGCTAACCATCTCATTAATCAATTAGTCTCTGTATCACGTATTGATTCAAATGTTCACGTATCCTCACAAAACTTCCATGTGAAACATTATTCTTACCATACCCAATACCTATCAATCACATTTCAAGAAATAAAAATATTTTGTGCTGAAAATTAACAAAATTCTTTGATCCATTTCTTCATATTAACTACTCTATCACCAACAATGCCTTAAACAGATTAAATTTTGTTGGGTAAATTGGCATGAGTTCAAAACTTTGTATACTACATATGAAGCCCACAAGCTTTCAAGATAAAATCCAATGTACCAATGAAAGAGGAAACACGCATAGTCAACAACCATGAACTGTTTATTCCTGGAAAATACAACATAAAGTCCTTATTTTCTTAGAGAAATGAAAAATTAACTACATATAGACATGGATATTTAATAGCCTCACTATGACAAATGCATAGCATAGATAAAAGTATCTGGAATGCTTCAATTCATACAACCCCATCATATAATTGACTGCTGCAAACTGAGCAATCATGCATCCCAAAACCTTCAAACAATTTCCCTTAACAGCCTATACGCCTCATCGAGCAGGCAGCCATATTCCTGCATTTCAGCAAAGAATTTGAAAGATAACATACACTCTAATTTGTCAATGCTAAATAGCCTTTCTCCAAGTTGAAATGACATTATTATTATTTTCTAAAAATAAAATAAATAAAACCAGACACCTTTCATTGCCTTGGCTCAGCTAGCTAGGTATCGAAATGAAATTTGATACCTATTAGAATTTAATGGAAATGGATAAGAGATTAAAATAAACCTATTCTAATTAAAAACATAAATTTCAATCCATCATAGATTAGAATATTTACACCTGCATAAACTTTAATAAATCTATATGCCATAATAAGATTAAAAAGATAATAAATGCAAAATTTATATGCCATGATAAGATTAAAAAGATAATAAATGCAATGTGAAATTTTGATTTGATTTGATTTCCATGATTGAAGTAGTGTATTTTATATTTGAATTGCTTGTTTGATTTTTGTATCTCTATCTTTCTAATTAACTCTGATTATGAGAAAATAACAAGTTACTAATTATTATTAAATTCATGGTTAATCATTTACATTTTCAAATTATATGGTTTATTATAAGTACAATTAGGTGTGATAGATTTTACAAAGCAGGGAGATTTAATCTTGAATCTTGGTCTTTCTACAGGGTCAAATCATATTATTATTGTGAGCTGTGTTCATTGCTGGGATTCAATTTAGATGTTATTGCAGAGGTTGGCAAATGGTAAACATGATCTCTCTCAATTTCATGATATCACCTTTAAATGATTTTAAAAGTTTTATTGCCATCTTCTTGCAGTTGAGGAACAGCTTGATAACGTGGTGCTAACTAGGCTGACGAAGATTGTGGGACATGTGGATGTTCACCAAAATGGTCTGATCTCATTCTTTTTCTGATATGCAAGTGGGTTTACCAAACTCCATTTACTTATTGAGATTTACAGTTTAATACCAAGAATACAATTTAAACGCTTAAATGTTAAATGGTTGATTTGCAGTGTCGCATATTAGGGAGCAAATTTCAGATGCAGAGAAACTTCTTGGTCATACATCTTCATTGTTAACATGTCTCAAAGAGAGTATGCATTCTAAGAGAACAAGTCCTGCAGACTTTGTGACGGGTATATCGAGAAGCTTTGACATGAACATTATCAAGTTTGTAGTTAAAGAAAAAGAATATGGAGCCCAAAACAAAATGCCAAATATTTGTTGGGCTGCTCTTGGAGAGATGGTTACACAGATATTTAGGGATGTGCATTGTGGCTGCTGTACATTGTATGGTACTTTTATCCCTTTGGTCAGAGTCAAAAACTGCTGAATACCTTTATATTTTTCATCTCTTATAATATTTTACTGAATCTCTTTGTTTGAGTGATAGAATTGGTTCCTTGGAAATTAAAGTGAACCCAAGACAAAGAAAATCAAAGTATCCATGTAAGGATTTAATGTTGGAGAAATGTGAGCCTCTTGTAAGTATCTTTACTTCTAAATTTGGAAGAAGGTTAATCTGTTTAGCATAATCATGTTGTTTAAAATTTAAGAGTTTTGATCTTTTGAATGGATAACCAGGTACTGATAACCGATGATGTAATTAAGGATGATAGCATGGAAATAAAAGTTGGAAGTCTTTATGGGAAGTTATTAGAGAACAGGCTTCTTGCTTTAGACAATCTTCTTTTTGAAGACTCATTTTCTCAGGCTATAGAAAACCTTTTTGCATTATCATTTTTGGTGAAGGATGGCAGTGTTGAACTAACCATCAATGAAAATGGTGAACATTTGATTGGTAAGGACATATTGCATGACTCACCTAAAATCTCATATTTGTTTTTTTTCCATTTCATATTTACCATAAATTAAAGCAACCTTGTATTGATTGTTTAATCAAAACTACCCCTATTTAAGGATTGTCACTGCTCTTTGCCATTTGAAGAGACCATCTTCAATCGCATTATTTTGACCTCCAAAAATATGTTAACCTTTGCTATCTGCAGATTTTATTTTTTATTTATATTGGTTTATCATACTTATAACACCTTGCAAACAATAGATTTATTTTTTGCTAACTGTAGATTACCCTGCTTATTTTATTTTTATATTAAATTAGTTGTTGGTAGATCGTTCATTGAGACCATACTATGATTTTGTTTTTCAAGTTCCTAAGATTGCCCCAACAACCGGAGATAGGTCAAGAGGTGTACATGATACACAAAGTTCTTGTAACTTTTTGTTTTACAGGCAGTTACATTCGATTCAAACAACTACCTGGTCGTGAGGAACTTGATTGTGATGAACAGCCAACAGATACACATTACTTTCAAGAACTGTGTTGTGGTAGAAGCAAGCAATCTGGAGGTGACAGCACCTGAACATAGTCCTAACACTGATGGCATTCACATTTCAGCTTCCACTTATGTTGTGGTTACCAACATCATCATTGGAACCGGCATGTATGAACCAACCATATATCTCTACCTTCTTTCTCTGAAATTTCTAAACTCTTTCTAAAGAGTTTCAAGTTATCATTGTATGGTAACTCTATGCAGGGGATGATTGTGTTTCCATAATCAGTGACTCCTTTGACATTGTAATTCGGAATGTCAACTGTGGACCAGGCCATGGAATCAGGTATAGAAACACATCAGAAGCAAAACAAGGAACGCCCCTGTATTTTTTATATGAACAAGTTTAAAGTGACCATTTTTTTGTTACTGTGAACACCCAGCATTGGAAGCTTGGGCAAGGGAAACTCTGAAGCTCACGTTGCCGATGTCCTGGTGGATAGGGTTTTTCTTCATGACACCACAAATGGTTTCCGGATCAAGACTTGGCAGGTACAGGCTCGGACTCAAATATAATATTGTACTGTTTTTTGTTCTTATTTGTAAGCTGAAATACTCTGTAGCTGGCAATCTCAAATAAAATGAATAATACTTCTTGACATGTATCTGCTATACATGTTAACACCACCCATCTAAAAATACAACAAACACTGGGCATGTGGATCATCTGAAGATGTATTCAAAATATGATGGTGTGATCAAATTTCACCTTTTAGTTTCTTATCTGCCCCTGCCTCTAGGCTAGCAATATAGTGGTTAGCTTGCTGCTGTTTCAATAAACATTTTTTTATCCTAACTTTTCAGAAACATTTGCTGGTTTTTGAATGAAATTTTATTATTAACCTAAGTTTTAACATCGTTCTCTTATTTGGTTTTATATTTATGAATGATAAATGACTTTCATATCAAGAAACCATATGGTAGGTATTGAATTACTTTCTTTGTAATATTCAGTTCATTAAGCCCAAAGAGCCCCTACCTTGCTTTACTATTTATTTATAGTATGGTATATATTGAATATCTTTCTTTGGCATTCTCCAAAGCTTGAGCAAGAAATGGTCAAGGCCTCCTCCTCCTCCGTGGGATTCGAACCGCGGACCAGCTCGGATTTCTCCACGAGGCTCCTCAACAGAGGATGATTCAGAAAGTTCGCGCTGATGACATATCGCCTCCTAGACTTGCCCACAAGCACGGCCTCGAAACCCTCGGGCACCCTTTCGTCTTTGCAGCCTTCAAAGTCGCTAGTAGAAACCTGAGAGCGTAGATTGGTGCCCAGGAGATTCGAACCCTCGCTGGATCTTCTGGTATTTTTGGCAAACAACTGCCATTTCTTCATCATCATGCATTTGATTTTGTTCATCTTGCTGCTGCTACCATGAGCCATGGCTTTGCTTCTAAGAAATGCCTTCCGACAAACACGAAAGTTGAAACTGCTAGCAGGAACAAAATCAGTTTTCAAAGGCCGGAAAAGAAATCCAAGCGCCTTGAATGCAGGTTTTCCAGAAGAAGAAAATGAGCCGGCAAGAAGAAAATGAAGTCGAGGTATGAAAGAAGAAACCCTCACTGAGAGTTCCTTCACGGACATCTGATAACATCTGATATTGATATTCGTTATGCTGTATAACTGATTCAAATAACAGAATTTAATCCTAAGGTTGACATCGTTTGAATCGTCTAACATTCAAATCAAAGGTGCATAATGGTACACGTATTCATTTAGCAAAGTTGTTTTCAAATAGAGCGGCTTACAACGTAACTAGCCCAAGTGTAGAGGGTGTCGGTGTTGCAATTATATGAATGAGATGAGTGGGATGTTGGGTATGGAGACATTGAGCCGAGGCGGAGGAGCACCAGCCTAGATTAATCGGAGACATGTGATAATTGTTTAAATTAACATACATTGAATACACTAGAAGACACTCTACTAATTCAATATTAAATTGATGTCGAGGATATATTTTAGTTCATTTAAAATTATCAAAGAGGTGACTTGCATCATAGTAGGATTGTACTTATTTCCTTAGACTATGAAACTAGAATTCAAAATTGTTATTTTGTAAAATTTTCCTTCTTAGATGTTCTTAATTGAAGTTCTTAAGTTAAGGAATTGGTTCAATATTTAGATAGCCAACTAAATTTGGAAATTTCATAAAATTATCTAAAAATATCATTAATTGTTTTTTGGTAGATTAAGTTAATGCATGAATTATATCATGTTACCACTAAGATCCTATAGATGACCTCAAAAGAAATAAAATTTAATAAAACTTGCTAGTTGAACATTAGTGGTTGATAACATCTTTTAAAATTGATGTATTTCAATCCTATTTGTGTTTTTTAATTGAACCATGAACATATATTTTAGCTCATTTTAAGTATCAAAGTGATGTGCATCATAGCCTAATATTGTACCAATTTTATTAGTTTATTTCCCGAGAAGTAAAAATTGTTATATTGTTAGTTATGTATGATAATAGATTTTCCATATGAAGATATATACAAATTACATTATACATGAACATCCACAAATTGAAATAATAAACATCTATAAATTAAAATAATGTTCATGCATCCATAAACTATCCATGTATGAAAATTTACAAATTATGTACATCACATGTGAATGTACCCTATGAAATGGGACTGAAAATATACGAACTATCTATGACCCACTCTAGAAATTATTGCTTCTAGAACTCTTATGTGTGCTCTATTGTGCAGAGTGAGCGTCCATAATCCAGTATTGCAATATAACACATTAAAATTCAAATTAATTAAAAAAATATTTGTACAAAATAAACAATATGGAAATAAATTATTTTGAACTGTGCATTTAAATAGTCCCCTACATATGACTCGGTCGAGTGCAAATGGAAGTCTAGTGGGATGAGGGTCTGATTAATCTAGGTTTGGTGCTCCCCTGCATGTGGCTCAATGCCTCCATACCCAACATCCTACTCATGTGTCCATATAATTGCAACACCGACACCCCTCTACACTTGGGCTAGTGGACACAATGGCAAACACAAATTATAATTAGTATATGAATTAATTAGGATGCATATATGTAACTTAAAAAAATAAATGTTGAAATCCTAGGAAAAACAAAATTACCTCAACAGCTAGTCCATGTAGCTATACATAGTGACTCTCCTCCACATGAGTATTGTGAGGTGGAAGAGACTAAGCGATGGAAACAACACTAGAGGAGGTTGCTCTAGCTGGTCAACAGCCCCTTCAGATGACCTTAGAATCTCATCTGTGTAGTTGGGTTTTGCGTGCATGTTATCATGAAATTATTAATATAAATGAAATATGATATGAACTTATTAATATAAATAATATATAATTTGACAATAAAATTCAAATGTTCTATTATATGTACCTGGTCTATGTCACGTGGGTTGTGCACCCTCTAGTGCCATGGATGGTATCATGACACGTACATGCATATGAAAAAGTTGGTCACTCCCTAGACTCTCAAGATATGAACCATCATGTAATACAATCTGTGGGCCACCATGAAATGAAGGTGGTATGCTCATCTCTCCATGCAATGTGACATGTGCAATGAACAATGTCCTCTGCATGTTATCTGTAATGGTATGCCTAGTCTCAGCGCCAATTTTCATGATTTATCCGGCTCTGTAGAAAATATCATTCTCTGATATGATCGTGGAAACAATCTCAGAGGTGGTGTTACATGCACAGGGTCCCTAAGAGCCCCGAAACATTCATAACTACGTCCCAAGCCCGGTTTATAAAACTTAAATCTGGTGTTGGTGTAATATGGCCTCATATGTAGCAAAAACTCTGCACATATATGCTTTACAAAGTAAATGGAGACTTGGTCATGGTAGGGGAACTGACCCTAAGCTCCAATGAATCGATCGTAAGCAAAAGGAGCCACATGTTTTGGGAACAACACTAAGAGGCCGAGGGGGGGGGGGTGGTGAATTAGTATTCTAATTTACTTTAACATTCAATTTCATATAAAAAAAATTGTAGGCTATTGTTCTTGAAGTAACTTATGTATGTGCATGACTTCAGCGAAGGAAAACAATGTATATATAGTTTAATATATTTTCACTTGTTCCATAAGATGTTTACCTTTAACCATTACATCATTAAATCTATAACTTTCCAGTATGCAATAAAGAATAGAAAATCCACAACAAATAAGAAACACACTTAGAACACCAGGATTTTAGGTGGAAACCCAATGTGGGAGAAAACCATCGCTACTTATTTCTTTGTCTTCTTTCTTATTATATAAATAAAATATTCATTACATTTTTTTACTAATGAAGACACTTACCAGTACATAGGCACCCACCTATAGGAGGCTACAACCTCCACTCATTCTCCAGCACCCACTAGAAGGATGCCAAAAGCCCCTGAACTCATTTATTGGCTCCTACCAGAGGGAGGTCCTAAACAATAACTAAAGGTTGAAACCCTCAGCTCCTTGTGTACCAATTTTTATAATGTTTAAGACTGTATCCACCTGCAAAATAATCATCAAACAACTTGTAGGCCACCTTTCATCAAATTTTTATATTGAACCCACACTAACAATAAGACCAAACAAAAAATGAAATGTTGAATCTCAACCACTGAAGCACTGTAAACCAACTAAATCTCTGAAGTATCAGTCTACAAAATACAGAAACACAAAAAAAAAATATTCTTCAGTATATGCACGTGACTATTCTTAAGAGAACCTGCGTATATACATGTTTCCTATGCATAAAATTTCATACGTATCTCAAATCACTTACTACTAAAAGTACTGATATGAATGGGAAGATTAGTGTTTGTTGTGATAAGATCCAATTCAAAATATAAACAAAGTCACCTTTAGGATTATGAGGTAAATTGCAAGTTTTCCCTGAGTTTTTATGTGTTTTTATGTGAATTACTTGAGAAAATTAACATAAATAAAACACTAAAAACCAGCATCTAACAGACATGAACATCACCATAAAAATTAACACAACAACACATGATGAAGGAGTTCACCCCGCCTGGGCTACGTCTCCTTGGTCTAGCTTTAAATGGCTTGGCCCTCTTCTATTATGCTCAAAAGTGTGATTACATGTGTTTACAATGCCCAAACAACTCTGAAACCTGTTCCATCAACTCCATCATGCCCAAAAATGCCTCTGTATCCTCTTTCTACATTGAATTTGGTAAAAAAGTGACTTATTTGTGACTTCCCCAAGTTCGTGCACTGTTCACTCCACTATTTCCACAAAATCTCACACAGTTCTACAAATCCTCCTGATATTTCACTAACTGAGCACCAATTTTCCCAAAAAACAGGTGAAATTGTCGATGCCTTAATTTTTCCAATAAGGCTTAAAAACCAAATTCCAAACCATATTAGATATGGTTAATAAAAATATATATATATAAAAATTTGAGCAGCTTGATGAGCGCGGTCTTCGCGTTATGGGTGGACATGTGACCGGTGGGAATTAAACGTTAACGGTTATGGTTTAAGATTAGTGAGGGGAGGGTGGGGTGGGCAGATGGGGCTAGCCTCCCACCCATGGTCCTGCCCCTGACGGTGACAAGGGTTGGGGATAGACCGCGGCCCCCTCCCCCCAATGCGCAAAACACATTACCATAAAACTATGCGAAGAACATTGTATAGTAAGGAACATAGTGTAGGGCGCAACAGTAATGTGTTTGACTTGTGGTGGTGAGGTCTTATGTGCAACCCCTACAGGGTGTAGTTTGACCCTTACCATAATTTTGTTGGCCCTCGTGCTACCACATTGTAGCCCCTGGTTGGACCACGTGGTAGCCTATGATTGCCACCAAATCAACCAATTACAAACAGCCAATTTGACCCAATCAAAATGTGCCACTTGGCAAACCATTGACCAAGTCAACCTGCATATTCACCCAGCCATGTAGGCATGCCCAGTTAGTTGTACGGACTGCTAACTGGGTTGTCCTGCATTTTTTTTTAAATTTTCTTGTTTGACAAAGTGGATAGAATGGGTTTTTGGGAGCATACGGTGTCAGTTTTCCGTGAAAAAAGTAGCATTAGATTCAGAACGACGAGATCTACATGGTCATTTAGGTTCCACACCATTCTAACAACTTTCATTTTTTAGCATAATTTTGAGCACCTGATCATGCCTCCCCACTAGAATCTTTTGGAACCAAAAATATCCTTCATTACTGAACATGTGGATGAGGGTACAACAACCTCACCCTTCCAGTATCAATCCAATGGAATTTTATTGTATTCAACAATTTGAGATTTTCATAAAAACTGATATTTTTCCTTGATTTTGTAGGCCATGTCTTGCTATTGTAGATACCATCATGCTGCAATTTCCCATATTTTGCAGAACAACAAACTATCCTTGAAGAAACAAACTTTTTCCCACCTCGGTCGTCAATCAAAGGAAACTTCAGTAACATGAAAACTTTCTCACCTCAAACATTGTCGTCATGGCGATTTTTAACTTGTCTTGCCTTGTTCTTGCATCGAATTTCGACCAAGTGTTTTCTTCATTGCCATGCACCATTTTGAAACCCAAAAGAAGTAATTTTGGAGCCTATTTCCTCTTTTTCATCTTTCTTTGATGCTTTTTCTTTTCTTTTTTCACCATTCAACATCGACATCTTGTTCCCATCATTGTTCAATACTTATATGGAATGCTACAAATATTTCACATCTTGTTTACCTCTTTTCAAAGGAAACATGTTAGAGCCCTAAAACATATTATTAAAAATATTATAAACTTCAATGAAATCAAAATTTTCATTTAATTCATCTTCTTGAAATGTCTCATTCAAACAATCACTATGCTTGAACATAAACAAAGCCAAATTTTGACTTGCATTCACTATTCTCTTCATTTCTCCTACATGTATAAGAGGAAAACTCATCTTTTTCTTATGCGCTCTAACCATGTACTAAGTTTCATTCTTGAACAAATGGAAATTATTCTCATGGTGATGAAATATTGTCCTCCTATCATAAAGATAAGCACTTCCTAAAACAATACCTGAAATATCAAGTGGAACTACATCAAGTTCAACTTTGTTAAGAAAGTTTGAAGTGACTGCAAACTTTACGATGCACTTCCTTGTTACCTGCAAGTTTGCATTATTTCATATCGAACCTAAAGGATAAGGTCTTGATGTGTAAAATTTTCTAGATTTAACCTCTTAACTAAGTCCTCATAAATCAAATTGGCTTGAGAGTTACTATCAAATAGTGTGTCTATTTTGGTATGCTTTGAAACAACTTTAATATGAAAGATTTCACTTATTTTATCGTCATCTTGAGGTAAATTAGAACAACTTGAAGAACTAGTTCTTGCAATGTTCTTACCTTTCAAACCCATTGTTGTAATCTTGGTTTCATCTCTTGAATTTGAACCTAAGTCGTGTTCAATGATTGCAGATGTTTTCTCCTTCTCTTTGGTTTTAAGTTTATTGGGCTTCAACTATGGATGGAGTTGCCAAAAATGATCTTCCTCATGTACATTTTTCGAACAATGGTTACATGTAAGTTTATCTTTATCTATTTTAATAAAACCATTTTTCTTTCCTTTTCCATTAAACTTACCCTTTCCTTTACCTTCATACTCAAGGAAAATATCACTTTTCTCATTTGAATTATGTTTCCCTCGTGCTTATAGATGTGTGGCTTGAACACACACCTCATCTAAGTTTGTGGGATTGAACATGAGAATAGTATGTATAAGATAGCTGTGAAAACCCCCAATATACTTTAACAAAGTGTCTTTGGAAGATAAATTGACACCCAAAACTAGTGATCTTCTCCTAAACTCTTGTATATAATTTTGAACACTTTGTCCCTCTAGTTGTCTAAAATTATTCCAGTTCATTATGGCTTTTTGTATTTGTGCTAGAGGGTAAAATTTTTAACTGCAACAAGGAAATCAAACCAAGAGATTGAGATCTTACCATGGTTTTTCATCTCTTCTTGTGTCTTGGCTTCCCACCATACTAGTGTTTCACCCTCCAATCTCAAGGAAGCTAGATGAATCTTTGTGTCATCATCTTGAAGGTTTTTCATCCTGCAGTAGACCTCCAACTAACGAACCAAATTTTCAATCTTCTCTGCATTCAGTTCACCATTATACATAGGCAGCTCAAATTTAATATCAAGTTTTAACAAGGGTTGTTTACCAATTCCTTTTGAGGTAGTTTGATGAGTATGAGTAAGGGTTGTAGTAGTGGAAGAGGATGAATATTAAGGTGAATATGGTGGTGAGGATTATCGTGGAGTAGATGGTGGCTTATCACTATTTCCATTACCTCCTCCTCCTGGAGAACCTTTTCCTCTTGAGGCCTGGAGCTTTAAACCGGTAACCTTGTATTCCTCTCTTCATAGAGGACCTTCACCATCTATGTCATGTCAAAGAAAGCCTTCCTAAAAGCCTTCTCATCCTCTGACATGTTATAATTTCCTCCTTCATGAAACATGCTAACTGAAGCCTCTACTACAACTGGATGTGAATCTTGTAATGGAGATTGTGGCAACTGTGCCCCCCTTCTCATTGCCCCAACTATAGAACCTTCACCCAAAAGCTTGCCTTCTCCTCTCTTGAGCTCCAACCTTGTAAGGATTTAAACACTTGCAAAAAAATTAAATCTTCCTTGCATGAGTAAATGTAGTTCTCTGATACCAACTTGATCTGAATGGTAATATTAGTGTTTTTTGTGCTAATATCCAATTCATAATATAAACAAAGTGCTTGAGGATTATAAGGTAAATTGCAAGTTTTCCATGAGTTTTTATGTGTTTTTATGTGAATTACTTGAGAAAATTAACATAAATAAAACACTGAACAATAGAATTTAACAATCATGAACATCACCATAAATAGTAACACAACAACACATGATGAAGGAGTTCACCCCGCCTGGGCTACGTCTCCTTGGTCCAACTTCCAATGGCTTGGCCCTCTTCTATTATGCTCAAAAGTGTGATTACATGTATTTACAATGCTCAAACAGCTCAAAAACCTATTCCGTTAGCTCCACCAATGCCCAAAAATGACTATGTAGGCTCTTTATGCATCAAATTTGGTCAAAAACTGACTTAGTTATGACTTCCCCAGGGTTCTGCACTATTCACTCCACATTTTCCAACAAAATCCGGCACCATCCTACAAATCTGCTCAGAATTCCGCTAACTGAGCACCAATTTTCCCAAAAACCTGGCGGAATCGTCGACGCCTTAATTTTTCCAATAAGGCTTAAAAACTGGATTCTAAACCATATTAGATATGGTTAATAAAACATTTTTTTATATAAAAAATTGGTGCAGTTTGATCACTGCAGTCTTCGTGTTATGAGTGGACATGTGGCCGGTGGGCATTAAACATTAACGTTTATGGTTTAAGGTTATTGGGGGGGGGGGGGGGGGTAGCCTCCCTCTAATGGTCCCATCCTCGATGGTGACCAAGGCTAGGGCTGGACCCAACCCCCTCCCCCAAATTATAAAAACACATTACCGTAAAAGTATGTGGAGAACATTATATAGTAAGGAACATAGCTCGAGGCGTAACGGCAATAAATTTGGCTTGTGGCAGTGAGGTCTTGTGTTTGACCCCTATGGGGTGTGGTTTGACCCTTACCATAATTTTGGTGGCCCTAAGGTTTCCATGTGGTGGCCCCTGGCTAGGCCACGTGTCAGCTTGTGATTGGCCACCAAATCAACCAATTAAAAACTGCCAATTCGACCCAATCAAAACATGCCACTTGGCACAATTCTATTCGCCAAAGGAAAATCATTGACCAATTCAACCTACACAGTCACCCTGCCACGTAAGCATGCCTAATCAGCTGTATGGACTGTTGATTGGGTTGTCCTCCATTTTTTTTAATTTGCATGTTTGACAAATGGGACAAAACGTGTTTTTGGGAGCATACGATGTCGATTTTCCACGAAAAGAGTTACACTAGATTCATAATGAAAATATCTAATTGGTTGTCCAGGTTCCACACCATTCCGAAAACTTTCATTTTTTAGCATAATTTTGAGCACCTGGCCAAGTATTGTCAAACTAAATCATTGTGTTAGTCATTGAATCATTGAAAAACTAAATCACAACACATACATCTCTCTCACTAAAAAACCCTAACATATTACCGATAAGTATAGCAATCCATAACTCAATAAAACCAACGACCACTGCCAGATACAAATCATGCTTATAAATACATCATTGACAGACAACAATAAATAGACATCACCAACACTTATCTTCAAGCAACAAAGTAAACCATATATATAATATATATGTGATTGTTATTAAGTAGATCTTTGTATGTACACACTTATAATCTTCATCACTCATGTACATATCACAATGTCTATAAGAACAAATCTCAGAATATATATGTGACTCAACTGAGAGAGATTTGTGTATGTACGTGACTATTTGGAATCAAACAAGCGTACAGATATTTAAATTACTAAAGAGTGCCTTCAATTCTACCATAATATATACTACACATACCCTACTATCAAATCACAAATCACTTTAGACTTATTCAAATATATATTGCATCCTTAGTTACTTAAACATGGACAAGTTAGTCAAGTATAACCATTAGAACTCAAATGTATTTTTAGATCTCTCATATTTGAGCCTCCTCTATGCTCCCTGGTGCACACATGTTTCAGATCAGATTACACATGAATGGACCATTTACTTGTACACACAACACGTTGATCTCCATATCCGTATATAGTTTTAGCCTTAGCCAATACCTTAGGTAAATCCCTTGGTAATGTCGTAAGTATACTTTGATGGGATCAAGCAAACATTTCTGCAACCATTACTCTGGGACAATACCATGGTAATGACCCCTAGTATTTAGATTACCATGGTTCAAATTATGCGCGTGAATTTCACTCACAGGACCTGTGTATGTACGTGACCCTTATTTATAGGAACCACGTATACTTTCTCAAATTTCAATTTTGTCACTCATTTGTGACTGAACTACCATTTCTTTATCTATATCCTTTGTACCATCTGTACCAATATGAATGAGCCATATTGTCACAATGTTGACATATTTATCAAGTAGGTTTCCATCAAGGACAACACACATTCTGACATATTTATCAAGTAGGTTGCCATCAAGGACAACACATTTAGCCATAATGCCAAAATTCCAACAATATACCCCTTTGGACTTGATGGAAACCACTTTTGTGTTTGGACACCATCTGCAAACACTTTCAAACACACCAAAAAATACCAATACTTCTCTCAAAACACCAAGATTATCTCCCCCTTTAACATCAAGGGAAAAGGGTTGAACTAGGATTAAAGAATTACTTCCCTTGTAGTGTTGTGCATTGTAGGTTCTTTCTGTTGAATGAAATTTGTATATTGATCATGCCCCCTCTGATCATATGCTTTGACATTTTGAAGATATATAATAAAAGTACAAGACTTTATGACTCAACCAAATATGACCTTTCCTATCACCAATGACTCTATGTTCTCAGATTACATCAATCACCCAACATATTGGGTTTACATATTGACCCCAAATTTTACATCAATGTCCCAACATATTGGGATTAAATACAAGACATGAATTGATCCCAATAGCCCATAAATGGAAAAAATTTACAATTATTTACAACATGGGCATTTTCATGACATTTACATCAAGAGACATATATGACACTTATAACCAAAACTAGAGACTTCAATAGTGAAGCAACAATATCATGATATTCATTAGCAACTACCATACACCATATAGGAATATGAAACATAATCATCATATGGAGGCAATATATAAATTAGCAATATCATATTCAACATATAGAACAAGACGGTGTAGGCATCAATCTCTCCCAATCAAGTGCATCGGGTAGAAGCATTAATCAATACTATAACTACAACATAAGAAATCCAAGAATTATGAAATAATGAAAAAAACATATACATATATAGTCTCATCAATAAAAAAACCAAAAAATAATGAGTAAATTATGAATTCATCATAAACATGATCATGTAGCAATAAGTGCTTAAGAAACCATAATTCCAACAATGCACTATTAGAAGCATAGCAATTTCTCCCCATGAACCTGTGTTGACTTCTCATCCACATCTCATCAACCAATATATGGACCAAAGAACTATTCCATAAACAATAATATAATATCAGCTCATAGCCTTATCATGAATCAATCATCATTTCTAAGCATCATAAGGGCATCATCAACAGACTACAACAAACCAATGTTATAACCATAATACCAAGAATTAAATGATGAAAGCATATGGGAAGCTCCCCCTAAATATGTGCCACTCCTTTTTCATTATTGAGAAGCATACATGACCATATTTCAGATCATCAATGTATGAAATGTAAATTGTTGATGTTTATGGCCACAACTCCCCTTGGACATGATATGCATGTCATAACAACTAGCAGAGTGAACAAGCAGTGATCATTCCTAATTTATGTCTGGGATATGGTAAGGAATCATGTGGAAGAGGCTTGGTAAATAAGTCTACAACTTGTTCTTTTGAAGGAAAAGAATCCAGTTTGACCTTTTGTTCAAGCACCTACTCTCTCAAAAAAATGGTATTTGATTGGAATGTGCTTGGCTTTTTAGTGCATGATATGATTTTTAGAGATACTTATGGAACTAATGCTATCATGAAGAATAGGTACAGGTCGATAATATGTGACGTGAATGTCTTGCAATGTTTATATCATCCATAAAAGTTGATTACAAAAAGAGGAAACAACAACATATTCTGCTTCAACAATTTATAAACTAATAGAACTTTGTTTCTTATTGAACCAAGACACTAAGAGAGGTCCCAAAAGAATTCTCCTCCACTAATGCTTTAACATTTCATGCCCAATCTACATTTGTGTAAGCATGAAGTGAAAAATCTTCTTTTTTTGGATACAATAGACCAAAATCTTGAGTGCCTTGTAGATATTTGAAAATAATCTTCATTGTTTGGAGATGAGTTTCCTTTGGATTTGCTTGAAATTTTCCAACAATTCAAACTGCAGGCGTAATGTCTAGTCATGTACCTGTAATATAGATCAAGTTTTCAATCATAGATTAGTATTCTGGTTGCTTAACTATAGTAGAGTCATAATTTTGGATTAGATTGGATATTGTTACCATTAGTGTGCATACAGGTTTGTAATCTTGCATTCCATATTTCTTCATAATCTATTTGAGATACTTGGTTTGAGAAATAAAGATACCATATTTAGTTTGTTGAACTTAAAGACCAAGAAAGTATGTTAGTTCACCAAGTAGAGACATTGAAATTTTTTATTGCATAACTGAAGAAAATCCTTGACTCATAGATTCAACATGACTTCCAAATAATATGTCATCTACATAAACTACTAGTATTAAAAAATTTTATTTATCAAATTTGAAATATAAATTGTTATCTACAAATCGCTTTTTTAATCCTTGTTGCTGAAGATACATGTCAATACGATAGTACCATGCACAAGGAGCTTGTTTTAACCCATACAATGTCTTCTTAATTTTTCAAACAATATTTGTATCATTGCCAAGAATTAATCCTTCAAATTGTTCAATATAAACTTCTTCTTCTAGATCCCCATTTAAAAATGTAGATTTAACATCCATTTGATATACCTTAAAGTTATGAAAGCTGGAAAATGCAAGAAACATTCTCATGGCTTCAAGTATAGCTACAGGTGCAAATGTCCCTTCAAACTATATCCCTTCTTGTTGAGAATAGTCTTTGCATACAATTTTTTCTTTGTTTCGAATTAATTCTCCATTTTCATTTAGTTTGTTCTTGAACACCCACTTTGTCCCAATTACATTTGTATCATGAGGCCTTGGTACTAGTTTCCATGTATGGTTATTTTTTATTTGATCAAGTTCTTCATGCATTTCCTTAACCCAACATTCATCATTCCTTTCTTGATTTAAATTTTTAGGTTCAAATGTGGATAGTAAGGCTATGTGAATAAACTTTCCAACCAAATTTGTTCTAGTTTGTGTTCCTGCTTCCTTATCACCTGGAATTTGAGATTTGGGATTATTTTCTTGAACTTACCTTGATGGAATCTTTTCTAACATACATGTACTTTCATTTACTTCTTCTGATACTTCTCTTTCTTCTCCTCCTTCAAATTATTGTATTTGAGGAGGGAGGGTTTTATCAACTGCTTGTGCTTCACTTTTCATACTTGTGGATGCTTCATCAATCACAACATCTATACTTTCAACAATATTTTAGAGCCTTTTATTGTAGCATTTATCTCCTTTGCTTTTTGAAGAGTATCCAAGGAGGATTCCTTCATTAACTCTGGATTCAAACTTTACAAGCTTATCATTATTTTTCTTTATGAAACATTTGATTCCAAAGATTCTAAAGTGTTTGAAAGTTGCAGGCTTACCATAGCAGAGTTCATATGGAGTTTTATAATTGTTTACTCGAACATGAGCTTTGTTGATTATTTCCACGGTTGTATGTACTACTTCTCCCTAGAAGGTGTAAGGTGTTCCTGATTCATGAAGCATGGCTCGTTCCATTTATTGAATTGTCCTGTTCATTATTTCTGCCACTCCATTTTGTTGAGGATTTTTCGCTATGGAAAACCACCTTTTGATGCCATGTTTTTCACAAAAAATGAAAAATTCATCTGATATAAGCTCTCTTCCTGTATCAGATCTAAGACATTTGATTTTTAGATCCAATTTATTTTCTATCAAAGCCCTGAATATTTTAAAATTTTCAAATGCCTCATATTTATACTTTAGTAAACCAATCCAACACATTATCATAAAATTATGAATAAATAATATTAAGTTTGTTCACCACAAGTAGAATTATTTCTCATAGGTCCACATAAGTCAGTGCGAACAATTTCAAGGGGTTTGCTTGAAGTACCTTCTTTAGATTTAAACTAAACTCTGGATTTCTTACCAAATTGATAAATGTTGGATAAATGTTGTACAAGTCACGAACTTCTCCCATCCTACTTGAATTGTATAATTGAGAAAAGTTGAGGTGCCCCAGCCTTTTGTGCCAAATCCATTTTTCTTCAGATTTTCTCAAAACAAAAATGCTCTTTGTCGCCCTCTAGGATATAGAAATTACATGGATTTTTGGTTCCCTTAATCATGATCTTACTTGTATCCAAGTCTCTTACCATAAAATTATTTGATATAAAATAAATTCATTCCCTTGATCACACATTTGACTAACACTTAACAAGTTGTGTCTTAACCCATAAAAAATAATACATTCTTAGCCTTGACCTTTTTCTCTAAAACCACAGATCATTTCCCTTTAATAGTATGTTGTAGCCGCTACAACTGCACCCAAAATTTTGGGTATATTTAAAATTTCGGGTCCCCCCTCTACCTGCTTAGCTGTTAAGGTTTTAACCTAGCCTGTAAACGATGATATCCTCGTAACTTGTCCCAAGCCCCTCATGAGCCTTCTCACCAATATGACGAGATACTCTTACCGCAGCCACGCCATGTGTGAAGGGATCACCATGCATACATTCGAATGAAAACTTTTGTGTATTTACATTAAAAGCTGTTGCACCATGGATTGTCTAGGCACTCAGTTTGGGCACTTCACCAAGCTCATAATCTGATGTTTCTTATTTGGGGGGCATCGTTCTCTAAAGGGTACCTGTGAACTAATTAATGTTATAATGTTGCATGCAGGTAAATCCCACGGATGATATACTCATCAATGTCACGACCACACTGAGGGAAATGCACTAAATGCTAAACAACAAGGTTATAGTTGTGAAACATGACACTTTCATCCACATGCCCCTGCCCAGGTGGGGATGAGACTTAAGGCTTCCATTGAAGATCATTGTTAAGGCAGATGACAAGGATACGCCCGCAAGTGAGAAGGAGGAGCAAGTTAACATTATTTTCAGATGGAGGATGGTGTAGTGTATGTTCATCCAGATAAAGGATCAAGGAAAGAATTGTTCATGGTTGACCGATGCAACAAAATTCTTCACTGATGCACATTAGATACCTAGACTCATTTCGTTGTGAAATATAAGAATCATGGAAGAGTGTTCTGGCATTGGCATATCAGAGTATTGGCGTTGTCCATGGAAATTCAAGTATCTCCCCGCTTTATGTCTTCAGAATTACTTGTGTTGAAGACATTCAACACTCCGGAAAAAGTGAATAGATACTTGCAGCATTTTCCTTCATCTTCCGGACATTAAATTTGGTGCCTTTATTCAAGTATGTCTTTATAGTGTCGAAATATGGTGACAACGGCAAAGGAGGAGTTTTTGCATTGTATTCCTTGTTATTCAAGCATGCCTAAGTTCGTCTGCTGACAAAACGCCCAAACTGCTGATGAGGAACTTCCAAAATATAAAATGGAACTCCCTCCCCACACGAGGAAAGGGTCAAGAATAAGACAGATTCTTGAAGAGCATAGAAGCCTTTGGTCTGCGCTGTTGGTTGTAGCTTTGCTGGGCACTTGTATGGTTATTGGAGATGGTGTGCTAACACCAACCATTTACGTGTATTTTGCAGTCTCAGGCTTTGAAGTTGTTGCGACGGAACACCTACATGAATATGTACTGGCTCCTATTTCATGTTGTATTTTGGTTTGCCTTCTTTTGCATTTCAACACTATGGGACACATCAGATAGGTTTCGTCGTTGCCCAAATTGTTTTGATTTGGCCTCTATGTATCAGTGCACTCGGTTTATATAACATTATTCTTTGGAACCCAAAAATGTATCTTGCACTCTATGAGGAAGACCCAGTCTGAAGGATTGGAATCTTTGGGTGGAATTCTGTTATGTCTCACAGGTTCAGAGGAAATGCTTGCAGATTTTGGGCACTTTTCACAATTGTCAATCGCTCTCACTTTTATGGTTTATCCTACCTTGATTGTAGCTTACATGGGTTGAGTTGATTGCATTTCAAAATACTATCAATGTGTTAATCCAACCAGCTATTTCTTGTCAATGCCAAAAACTGTGAGATAGCCTGTGATTGGAGTTGTGAGCCAAGCAATGATCACGGAGACATGTCGATCATTAACCAATGTATGGCACTTGGATACTTTCCTAAGGTAAAGGTGTTATGCATGTTAGATAAAATTCATGGGAGGGTATATACTCCTAAAATCAAATGAATTTCAAACGACGTTATTCCTTTCTGCTACGTTTGGTTTGAGGGATGGTAAGCACGTAGGAAATGCCCTCTACACTCCCTTGGAGGCCACATTCTTCAATGCTAGCCAAAATAGTGCCTTCACATTGGTGAATATCATTCACAATCTTCGATAATTAATGACAATGGCGAGTTTTTATTGGGAAGTTTCCAGGAAAATAATTTTCAAACCTTCTTTGCAAACCTCCTCAACATTAAGAGATTGGATCGTAAAGAGAACGATGGGAAAGACATGTTGAAAAATTTCAACGCTCAACTGAAATTGCATGCCAATTAATGGAGTTAATCTATCATTAACACATGATACGTACATTTTCCTTCTTTGTAAATGAAAAATCATTGTTTAATGGAAATGAAGTAGTAAATGATAAGCTAGGAGGAGGTTACGATAAGCACAGATGGAAAATCATTTTTGATCAGAAAACACAGATTTGATGGTGATTTTGTGGCATGGGCCACTTAATAACATGGCATATGCCATAATAAATGCCACTTAAGCAATTTTATCTTTTTTACTTCCAGTAATAATGATCTCCCACGTGTCTCATTCCCCATCAAGACTCTTGATATTTGTTCACGGTGAGCTAGATAGCGTGAATCCCTAATCCTCATGCCACATTACATGGATGCAGGTTCCCCATTGCATGCTACCATGCACGAATGATAAATTATGTTACTACTTGCAAACAAAGGCTTTTGATCGAAGAGGTCGATGACACACAACTTTTCGGGGATCGTTTAGCTTTGCATTATCAATACGCCCGACATGCAAGGGTTTGATGGCCTTTTGAGCTGCTCAAGTCTAGCACGTGATGAAAACACTCGACATGATCGATTTTCAATGCAAAAAGAAGGTCGAATCCCTTCGTCTCTAGTTGAGTTAGCACAGCCAATAAAACCTTCGAAATAATTGGCATCCTCTGCAATATGCTGCTTCTAGCGCAATCTTCACATCCCGTAAGCCTGAAACACTTCCTACTATGACTCCAAGGCATCAAAGAAGTTAAAAATCAAGCCCATATATGCTGAAGGCCAGAGCCAAGTTATATTAAGAGTGTGAACAGTTACGCATAACTTGCATGCCTTATCGGCAACCCAAGGAATTATTTCTGGTGAAAGCGTTGCCACAAAATGAATACTTGTGCGTGGCTCATATGTGAAACTGTTTTGAAGTCATGGCTACGCTGAGGTTCTACGCACTGGTTTGATCCATGGTAATATACCCCTCTCAAAAGTCGATTAATCCTAGAAGAATGATCTTCCGGGTTGAGGAGATGCTAGCCACCATGCCACGGCCCAAAGCTAAACTCCCAGCAGATCGTTCAGAGCCGAGACAACATCAAAGATGCGACCGGTCGCTAGGTCGCAGAACTGAGGAGTAGGTCGCGATGTGACCATGTGACCTCTGCAAAGTCGCATTTCAAATGATAGCATTGGTTCACATTTCCCCGCAGGTCGCTGGGTCACATAAGCTCAGCAACGGGCCAGCAGCGCGACCCCTACTACGTTGCGACCTTGCAACCTCACTAAGGAGTCACATCCTCCCATTAAGTCAAGCTTCCACATCACATCACTTCAGCCACTTTGCCCAAGTCATCCGATATATGACTGGTAACTGCTAGTGCGTGACTCTACCAATAGGATCGTGGGAGCTCTCCTAAAGAAGGCAGTTGGGGTCGTGATCTCATCCCAATTACAGTCGTGCAACCTAAGAGCACCATGAATTTACTTCATCATGTCAACACGCAGGCTTGTGGGGAAGTTCAAGAAATGGGGAATATTGTTTGAAGGATCATTTCCTATATAAGACGAAATCACTCTTTCTCCCCCCATGCTTAATCATTTGATCAATGAGCGGACTAAAACCCATTTCAAAGGGCTTTTCCCGTATCGTTCCCGTTGTGAAATTTTGAATATAAAAAAGAAATATCATTATCGCATATCATGGTTTCCAGAATTCAATGATTTGCATGAGATCATGAGATCAAAGGGGAAGGTCAATCTAGACAGTTACAAGTGTGATTGTCCACCCATGATATGCCTCTTGCATTGACCGGATAGAGCCCAAAGCTGAAATGCGTTGCAACATAGTGATAGCCGAATACATCATCAACCTTAAGCCACCACGATCATGGAAGAAGCATATCTATAATATGATCAGAATTGATGCAAATACGCCTCCTCATATGGCCGTTGGAGTTTTCCTTGTGGGTGGTCAAACAACCCCAGCCGTGTCTAGAATTTCAAAGAGTCGGAGATGTGGAGGGATCTACCTCAAGTGAGTACTGGCATTTGGCACTTAGTCCACAATGATAAAAATGGGCATCATAGAAATTAAAGAGGAAAAGGATGGAAGCCTTGGGATTGCACAAAGAGCCTCTCCCAATAGACTCAAAGGCACCCAGTCATTTTCACGGAACGATGATGCAGGAAAGAAGTCTCGCTGAAAAACCCAAATGCTATTACCGGGGAAATTCTACACAAGTTGTTCTCTTTGATGACTTAATGACACAAAATTTGACCACACAGGGGTCTACGGTTATCATTTTCACTTGTGCAATTAATTAATTATGCCCCTAACATTATTATTCGTCAATGAAGACATGTAACCTAAGCTATGTGACTGCAGGTGGAAGCTGTCGGTTTGCACAATGAGCCAAATTTTTTCCCAGCAAGCAAGAGGACCCTTTTCAAAGCAAAGGAGGCGGGATAAGGAATATTGCTATGAAATCCAAATATCGCCAAAAGAAGGCTGCAAGTCATAGATCTTCTTGAGGTCAGAAGTCGCAAATCTGCTTGAGGTCGCAAGTCACAGATCTGCTTGAGGTCGCAAGTCGCAAATTTGCTTAAGGTCGCAGGTCGCAAATTTCCTCAAGTCACAGGTCGTAGATTTCCTCAGGTCGCCAGGTCGCATAGTCTCACTCCCTATTAAAAGCTCGACGATGCGACCCAACAACCCAGTGACTGGGTCGTGAGGTCGCAAAATCATGGCAGGTCGCAAGTCGTGGATTGTTGGGGGTCGCAAGTCACAAATTCTAGTCGAGTCGTAGGTCGCATCAGTCGCTCAGGTCGCAAGTCGCAGAATAGACTGGGTCGCAAGGCAGCCCAACAGTCGAGAAGATGAAAAGTCAGGGGGCCCCAAAGGGCAAGCTTTTCTCTATAAATACTTCCTTCAAGAACTTGTAAAGGGCTTTCTTTGGGGACTCAAGCTGAGAACATTTTATTACTAGGACTATACAATTAGGAGTATGAATACAAGAATTTTGCAAAATCCCTTTGTGGATCTGATGTTGATATATGTATGAGCACTACGCGTATTATATTTTTCAGTTTCTAAACATATTTAGATTAATGGAACTGTATCTTTAAATTCATATCACATTTTCATGACAGTTTGCTAGATATATGTTAATGGTGGTTGAGTTCATTCCGCTTTCTTAATGAATGTTAATGACTTTGTTTACTAGCATTCGTACTATTGCTTAAATATATTCAAGAATTGAAAGGTGTTTACGCCATAAAGAATTGTTTCTTCCATGGTCGAAACAGCTTACAAGCATGACCCTAATGATTTGTTGTTAACAACACTTCCTTCGGCACTTATGCTTTATTATTTCATCTCGCTACGCATAGTGTTATATGTACATTTAATGCATCAATCATATGTCTTGTATCATCCGATTAAGTGTGTATCCACAGGTTTATAGAGTTTAAGTGAGACCCAAAGAAAGGAGAAATCAGCGGTAGCCGGACCCACACCCCAGACAGGATCCCTATTCCAAATGGTCAAGGTCTAATTGGGACTTTTTACCGGGGATATCCCCTGCTGTTGGCCGACCAGATTTTCCAGTCAACATAGTAGCAGGAAATTTGTTACCAAAATTCACATTATTTTCTTTCTTAATTTCATTAAAAGAAACAAACTTATCTCTGTCACCTTTCATATTCTTTGAACATCCACTTTCAATGTACCATATATTCTCTTGATCTCCTACATGCAATGCTAGACCACAATTTTCAGAGGAAGTAATTTTCCTTTTACATACCTTGGGTTGTATTGTCTTATGTTCATGTTGATAAGATGAATTCATGTTATTCTGCATTAAGTTTATTCATGACCAAATTTATTTCATATATAACATTCAATTTCATTATGAAGAGGTGAGAAAACATTATAAGAATATTTATTTGTTCTGATAACATTTCATTGTTTTCTTTCTTCTCTAGTCATCATCATTTTATAAGAAACACAAGGAACTTCCTTGTGACAAAATTTGTGACAAGTGAATCATTGACCATGGAAGTAAGAATACATGGGAGTATAATACCTTCTTGAGTAGCTTGTCCTTTGTTTGTGGAAAGGTTATTTTGGATGAGAAAGATATGATCCTTCATTCTTCTGTCGAGTTCTATAATTCTAGTGATTGCTTCCTTTTATTGCATTGATGTAGCTTCTTGTACCTCTTTCACAATATTTCATAGGATTTGATGTTTCACCATTTGGATTGTATCCAAAACTTGTCTTGATTAGAGGAGAGCATTGCACTTTAATGATTTATTCTAAAGTTTCAGATCCTTTAGAAAATATAATATTTATAGCCTTTGTTTTCCCAAGTTCCTTTCTTAGACCCACAACTTCAAGTTCTAAATTTTCACAGTGCCTTTACTTTTCTTGGACTTGTTTCTTTAAATCTTCTTCAACTATTTTAGCTTCTACTAGGAAAATGTTTAGCCGATTTATTTCTTCAACGAGGGTATTCTCCTTATACATACTGATTTCCTTTTCTTGTTTCTTGTTTATGACCTGAGTCTATCGATTTCTTCTAGAGCATCCATAAAGACATCATTATATTCTTCAACACATTGTTCTTCAAATTTCATAAGTAATTGACAATCTTGCTCTCATTCATCATCCTCTTTATTGGAAGAATATTCACTATCTTCATGAGTATAGAAACTTTTCTTGCTATAAAAATTTCTTTTAACATTCTTAATTTGAATATTCTTTCCTTTCTCGTGATTTTTTTTATAAGTACATTTAGCAGAATAGTGACCTACTCTTCCATAGGAAAAACATTTAAAATGAAGCTTACCTTTGAACTTGTTAGTTTCTACTTGGAGTTTATTCACAAAATTCACTTCTTCTTCGTCTGAAATATAACTTGTTTCCTTAGGCTCTTATTTTTATTTCCCTTTGTTTGTGACTTTGAATTTTTCTTATATAATACTTTATGTACCCCCTTTTCTCATCTCATAAGAGGTCAAGATCCCATGGAGTTGTTCAACATTAATATTCTTTAAATCTCGCATTTATTCAATAGCGAGGACTTTGGAATCGAACTTTGAGGTTGAATATCTTAAAATATTTTCAACAATAGTAGAATCCTTTTTTCATCACTAATTTTTTTCATTAAGTTAACAATCTCGTCGAATCTAAGGAAAAATATTACAATAATTTCATCATCATGCATTCTAAGCATCTCATACCGAATTCTAAATGTCTGAAGTTTAGAGTTTTTTACCTTAGTGTCACCTCCATATATTTGGACAATCTTATCCCATATTTCATTTTCAGTGTTCAATTGCATGACATTCATGAACTCAGACTTAGCCAGACTTCCTAAGATAGCATTTAAAACCTTTGCTTTGGTTTCAAACTATTTCCTTCTAGCATAATTTGTGGGAATTGAAGTTTGGTATTGATATCCACCTTAAACATTTTCCTATACATTAACTCCAAGTGCCTGCAAATATGATCTCATTATGATTTTCCAAAATACAAAGTTATTTCCATTAAGAAAGGGTGCCCTGATAGAAGATACTCTCTCTTAATTACTCATATTGATAGATCTCCCTTTAAGCAATCAAGCTTCTTCTAAGGGACCTTCTCTGATACCAATTGTTGGGGAATATACTGAGGGGCGTTGGGTGGGGTGGTGAATCAATATTTTAATTTACTTTAACTTTCAATTTCATATATAGAATTCTACACACTATTGTTCTTGAAGAAACATTCTTATGTATGCAACTGAAGTGAAGGAAAACATCGTATATCCATTTTATTAATTGCTCATGTGTTCCATCAGATGTTTATCTTTAACAATTGCATCATTAAATATATAACTTTCCAGTATGCAGTAAAGAACAGAAATATCACAGCACGTAAGAAACACACATAGAACCCCGGGATTTTAGGTGGAAACCCAATGTGGGATAAAACCATCGTTGTTATTGTCTTTGTATTCCTTCTTATTATATAAAGAAAATATTCATTTCATTTTTGTATTGATGCAGTCTCTTACCAGTACATATGAACCCGCCTGCATGAGGATACAACCTCCATTCATTATCCAGCACCCACTGGAAGGAAGCCATAACCCCCTGAACTCATTTACCGGCTCCTACCACGTACCCCCTCACTAAAGGTTGAAACCTTCAACTCCTTATGGACCACTTTTTAGAATGTTTCATACTGGATCCACCCACCAAAAAATCATCAAACAACCTATGAGCCATCTTTCATCAAATTTTCATATTGAACCTGTTAGCCCAAGTATGTCAATGATAAGATGGCTCTTTTATTTGTTTTCCACAAAGTCATATGTCAAATTTTTTTCTTTTTCGAACGAGTTCTCCGAAATAATTTTGGTTACTGAAGAGGTCTAAACCATGTATGTTTCTCCTTCATTTCATTTATCATCACCATTTTCAAGGTCATCACCATCATTAGTTTCAAGGTCACCATATCCATCATCATCATTCAAGAGGTCTAGGGTTAGGTCTCTCCATCTCATATAGGTCAAAGTTTAGGTTCATTCATGCCTTTGGAAAAGCCTTCAAATTTTCATTGAACATATGGCAGTAATCCTCCATTTCATCCATAAAACCCTAGTGAAGAAGCAAGCATGTATATGAAGTTAAAATAAAAGCCATATCTCTTGTTTCATAGGGTCAAGTTCTAAAAAGTTCAAAACATCTCATCTCTGACTCATTGTTTCATGAAAAATTGAACAATTTTGTCTCATTGTCTCATTTAAAAGAATAAAAATTCATCATTGACTGTGAGATCTCCAAGGGAGGTCATTTTTACCTACTGTCCTATTCAAAAGCAAAGAGAGTCATTTCAAGCTTCAAAGACATCTTATCTGGTTTTGAAAAGAGTAATTATCCAATGTGAAAGTTTAAAAGTGTGAAAACATTTCAAAGTTTTAAGAAGTAGTATCATTGTCCCATGAAAAAGAAGCAAATTGTGTCTTGATGTCTCATCAACGATCCATAAAGTCACCTCAAATTTCAAAGGATCAAAAGCGTTTTTAATTTTTTTTGATCTCACCTAAAGAAGCATCATGTCACTTTTCAAGTGTAAAAAGGGTTAAAAATTCATTTTAAATGTCACGGGAAAAGGTAAAAGGGTCATAAAAGCTTATAAAAGGAAAGGAAAATTCATTTTGTTTATTGTTACCCTTTCATATGTAAGAGAGCAACATTTCGCTACTTCACTTACCCCTCCATACTCTCAAAATTCTCTTACAACCCTAAAAAAAACTTATGTTACGCTCTTGTGGTGAAGAAAACACTTTTGTTACGCTCCTGTGGTGAAGAAAAAACTTGTGTTATGCTCTTGTGGTGAAGAAAACACTTGTGTTACGCTCCTGTAGTGAAGATAAAGACTGGTGTTATGTTTATGTGGTGAAGAGAAAGGTAGGTGTTACGTTTCTATGGGAATAAAACCACAGTGTTACGCTTCTGGGAGGTAGATAAGAATTCAATGTTATGCTCTTGTGACTTACAAGGGTCATGTGTTACACTCTTGTGCAATAGAGAACACATGTTGTTAAGCTCCTGTTGTGTACATTATCTAGTTGTTACGCTCCTGTAGGTGACAGTATCCAGTGTTTTCAAGCTCGAAACCCTCCAAAAACTTTCAAATATTGTCATGTATCCTTTGTTGTAGCCTCCATACAAGTGAAAAACACCATGGAAAGTGAAAAGAAGAGCTTCAAAGGAGGGTGCCATCTCAGGCTTGATCCATTTACCATGTGCAAGATTAATTTTTCGCCATTGGCCAAAAGGTGCTTTCAAAGAAATTTTTGTTTAACATTTTGTGAAAGGCTTATGGAAGGGGGTTATCATCTTTAGTTGTCCAACCTTTTTGCAACCAGCTACAATATGGGAAAGGTCACTCTTGCAGGTGTGGAGATCAATTTATCATCTGACCTGATTTCTTTAGCTACAGGTATCCCTTCTCATGGAGAGCAGTGGTTCAAAGGTATGGACCTAGACATTGAAAACTACAAGCAGTTCCTAAAGCCTCATGATAAAGATGATCCAAAATTTATTTTTCCTTTGAAAAATTCCAGAAATAAGTATTCTCCTCTGATGATGTTATAATGAAGTAAGATTCTCCAGACTATATAGGTATCACATCAGGCTTTTGATGCATTTTACCAGAGTCAAAACACTTGATTTTCCTCATTATTTATACAAGAGCTTGATTAAGATGTCTGAGAAGGTTCAGAGAAAAACGGAAGATCATCATACTAGTATCTTTCATCATGGCCTAATCAAGCTCATTGTGTTCCATCACTTGTCCTCCATAAACATGGCATGGGAAGACTTCTTGGAGAGATTGTCAGTAGCGCTTTTTGTCTTGCCTATTACATCATCACCACAGACCATGGATATTGGCTCTTTTAGAACTCCTATTCATCTTTCAGATGTCCCTAGGGTTGTGGGATTTTATCACACATATGAGAGAGGGACGAGACAATTTTTTTTTTCTAAGTCTACCATGAGTTTTCTTACACTTGGCACCCATGATGAGAAATTTCAAATAGAGGAGCAGCCCCTCTTACATCAGCATGATGAGTCAATGCCATTCGAGCCTGAGGTATCAGAGCATGAGGAGGTCATATCAGTTGAAGAACTCATCAAAGAGAAAGATAAAGAGATAGTGAAATTGAAAGAGGCCTTCTCCATTGCCCAATCCCAAATTACTTTCCTTGAGCGGGAAAATTTTCAATTGCGAGTGAATCATATCCTACAAAGCAAGAAAAAATCAGAAATGGAGGAAAAGAGAGGCAAAGGAAAGATTTTTTTTTTTTTTACCAAATGCAAGAGATGGAGGTTTAAACACACACAAAAATTCCAAGAAAAAGAGGCCTCAAAAGGGCACTGGAGCGAGAGAGACAACCAATTCATCAATCATAAGAGTTGACATTTGATGAGCTCATTACCATGGAGATCAATGACGATAGAGATCTTTGGATATTAGGAGTTAATGATCATCTGAAGAAACTATTGAAGAAGTCTAAAAAGGATAACAAACTGCAAAGGCACATGACAAGTCATTATTGTACCAGGGATACCATTTCTCAAATAAGGCTAAAAAAAGTGAAAAAGAGGCTTAAAGAGGCTCAAATGAAGCTCAAGGAGAAGGAAAACTTGGATTTATTGGCTGAAGCTTGATAATATGTGTATCCTATCTCTTACAAGTGTCAAATAACAAACTTTGAAATATTTTGAGAAATTTTGGTATTTTACATGATTTTTTGCAGAATTTTGGAAATTTCTCATTGCAGAAGGGTAACAGACACTTATGAATTTTTTATTAGAGGCATCCAAATGGTGATTTTTTACATGGATGGATGTATCTTGATTATTAAATCATGGATCAGTAACCCTCATGGAATGACAAGCTACAATTTGGGAGAAAAAAATCAAAAACCACCTATTTTTCATTTTTCTGCCTCCTTTTTGGACCCTCTGTTACACTTTTGAGTGACCCTGGGAGAATGGATTTTTGAAGGCCTTCCAGTGGTCCATTTTGAAAAATTCAAGATGTTATGGAAACTAGACACACAGGGATAGTTTACTATTGTTTCAGAAGTGTATTTGGACTTCCCAAATTACCTCAAAAGTGCCTCCAAAGTTATGTTACACTTCTGAAAATTGTTTTTAAAATATTCTCTCGGAATTGTCACAGTTCAACATTGGATTCCCTCAGGACATTATTCAAGATTAGAAATGGTCACAAATTCGAGGGTATGAGTTGTCATTATATTATTGGGTTGTTTTTTGCTTCTTATAATGAAGGAATTTTTAATCAATGTAAGGGACAAACACTCCTAGTTTATAGCTAAAATTCAGGGAATGGTTTCTAACCTCCCTAGAAACTAGGAAATGACTCATATTTTCCACTTATGATCCATTTTGGATGCGATTTCAACTTGATGAGGTTTCATAGTCTATATTTTCTAAAAGTAGACTCTCTTTTGTCTTTTTTTGGGTTGGATAGTCTCATATTTTTTAGTGGATCTCTTGTAACTAGCTTGTGGAATGAAATTAGAGACAAATTTGCAAGAATTGTGTTGAGATACTTGTGGTATGCTTTGGAACATCTATTTTTCTCATATTTTATTTTTATATTATGTTTAATACCATGTCTACTTCTTCATATATTTCTATCTTGTAAGTTTGAGAGCAGAATTCATGTTTATGCATGCTTTGTTTTAGACAAGATTCACCATATTATGTCTTTTTGCTTCTTAATTGAATGAATTCACCTCAGTGCTCATTCAAAATATACTCTATATTCATCCTATAATCAATGAATGATTAATATTTTTCCAAACTACCTATTTTTCCTCACACACTCTCTGCAGGTTCACCTCGAATTTTAGACCTAAAAACCTCATTTACAATCCATTCACTAACTTTCCTATCCAACATTAAAAATATCAAACAAATTTTACTTATTTAAGCTTACATATCCAGACTAAAATCTTATGATACTAAGCCATTCATTTTACTTGTTAAAGTGACAAATGGAGAGCCCTCTCAGGTCTGGGTAGGGCTAGCTGCTTGACCTAAAGTTTGGTATGTGGTTACCTTTCTCCAATCCTATTGTCAGCCTTAGAAATTTTGGGAGAGTGATAAAATTCTTGGCACCTATTATCACTCTGTAATTTCTCAAGGCTAAAGAAAGAAATCACCGAGGTAACTATCAACCGCTTTTGAGATTAGGATCTAGCCTTCCTAATGCTCAGAGAGAGCTCTCTCTTAATTATTTAACTTTGTTGTTTTAATTGATTTTAGGCTAGTTATGTAGGATTGATTTGGTTTGATTTTGATTTGTTGGTGGAATTACTGATTTAGATGGATAGGTTCCTGTCTATTTTATATTGGGATATGGAGTCAATATATCAAGAAAAAATAACAGAATCAAGTTCTAAAGGAAGTGTTATAGGGAAAGGTAGTTGAGCAAAATCAGATCTTAAAGGCTGAGTGGTGAAGTGATTCTCTATCGAGATCAAGGAGCAGTTAAGGATTCCTTAAACGGGATAATGAAGGAAGGTGAAAGAGGTCAAGTGAGATTAGAGGGAAATTAAGGATCCTCTTAACCGAATATCAGAAGAAAACATGAAAATGGATAACAGTTCAAAACAGAGTGTACTTAAACAAATTCTGCAATAAAATTCCAGTTATACCATTCAAATTTGGAAAAACATGCAAGTTTATGGAATACTTAAGAAAATAACATGAACAATTCAAATATACTTCAATGAAGTAGCTCAACACATGAATCCTGTAAAGAATTTCCTTTATTATTATCCTAGCTGTCAACTTGGAAAAGGTACAATAAACCCTTAGGTAGTAGATCAATTCAACTATAGAAATGTTCAGGAATCCACACTCAATACTTCGAATTGATGAAGTATTTATAAAACTTATTAGAAAATATCATATTCAACTAATTAGGATTTATTCTAGGAAAAATTTTCCTTCACTAAAGACAACATCATACCCTTTATCCTCTAACATTGCGACTGAGATTAAATTCTTCTTTAAACCTGGAACATGCACTGCATCTTGTAAAAGAATGAGTTTACCTGACTCCCTTTGAAAGGTTATGGTACCAATGCTGGTCGCATTGTATCGTCCATTGTCGACCAACTAAACATGCAACTGGAGATATTTCTCCACCAAGTCACTGAAAATATTCACATCTCCAGTCATGTGAAAGGAAGTGCCACTATCAAAATACCACCCTGATCCCAATGCACTAGACACCATGCATGCGATCAATGAGAAGTCCAGCTCAAATTGTGAGGCAAGAGCCTCACCAACTGCAGCTCCAGCAACTTTCTTATTCTTCTTCTTCTGTGGACAATGCGTGGCGAAATGCCCATGCTCATGACAGTGAAAACACTTCACTTTGGACATGTCACGCTCTTTACCATCCGCACCGGATTAAGAAGGATTTTTCTTCCCCTTCCCTTTCCTTTCTTTGGCAGCCAAAGCGAAATCCTCATCATCATCATTCTTTGATGAAGATTTGTCCCTGGTATCTCGCCTTATCTCCTCCTGCACAAGATCCGACCAAAGTCGCTCCCATCCTGGCAGTTTCTCCCGATCATTGATAGAGTCCTAATAGGAATGCCAACTCTTCGGAAGCCCAAGGAGAGCCAAGCTCACCAAGTCCTCGTCATCCACACTAACTCCTACACTCCCAAGCCCATCCCTGTAGTGGAGAAACTTTGTCAAGTATACCAGAATAGTGTCATTCTTCTCCATTTTTATTTTCCTGAGTTTATCCTTGAGCGCCAACTTCCTCTGGTCGCTCTTTCTTTGGAACAAGTCTGTCAATGCTTTCCACATCAAGAATGGAGAAGCTTTACCATGAAGGCTGGACACTATGTGATCCTTCACACCTTCCAACAGAATTCTTCAACACCTTGCTACCTTCTTTTGCCATGTGTCAAGTGCAGTTGCATCGCTAGAACCCGGTTTAGGAATATCAACATCTATGAACTCCTTCAACCCATTATCCTCCAGCACCGCCTCCATATTTTCCTTCCATGCAATATAATTTGATTTTCCCTCAAGGGCATACTCCAATCGCAATCCGTTGAAAGAAATTTCAATGAATGCTCAACTTCGACACCAAGAAAACACTGTTGCAAATTCGAATTCCACCAACACAAAACTCAACCGCTTCAATGTTTTGAAATTGCTCCAATGATCAACATCGCTCTGATACCATCTAGAAATTTGAATAACTGATATATTATTCATTGAGATTCTCCTAATCACACACTATTTTAACTTCATGCACAATACAGAATCTCTTCTACCATTGATCATTAATTGCGGAAATAAAAACAATCGCATGGACACATTAAAACCATAAACAATCACACCTATGAACACATTATTTTACGAGAAAGCTTAAAGCTGAAAACCCCCAAATATATGTATATTATATGTCATAGAGATCATGTAACAATCATTATACAAATCTCCTCACAATCTCTCAGTATAATCTCCAATTGCTACACACTAATCAAGCCCGATCTAGAAAATCACATGCTCCAATATCTGCCACCTGATAACCTGCCTATACTACGCAATCACTACTAAATAATGGCTCTGAATGAACTCAAATTGGTCCAGACTTGCTCACGCAATCCTCATTGGCATCTCCAATCACTGTTTTTTGCAAATCATGCAACAGTATAGTCACAACTGATAGTCACACTGCTCTTTCACCTACCTCTTCACTGGTCTCCACTGAAACTGTCCATGAACTGTAGTTAACTGATGTATTCTTTAGTTGATTAATGAGTTAATAATTAGTGAATAAATTATTAATTAATTCACACCACTCTCACTAGTGTATCAATCAGTTAGACTAGATACAACTAGCTCAACTATGTTTAACTAAGTTAAACTAAACGCAACTCCACCAACTACCTCAAGAACTCCACCAAACTCTGTCACATGAGTTCTAACTGAAGTATCCATGCAATAGCTCCACTTAACCCTCAGGAATAGCATAATTCCTTCTGTCAGCTATTGTGCCACATCTGTGCACTTAACTGAAGTGCTCCAAGAGAATAAGATAATGTTTAGAGTCCAAATATTATTAAGAGCTAATATTAATATTCGACATATCTATTTTTAGACTAGCAGTCTAAAAATAGATTCCATCCAATATATCTAAAAATAGAAGTCCATATATTTTTCCAACTTGACCAACCATCCACAAATAGCATCCTGCAACTCATAGAATATGATCGACATGTCTAAAAATAAACATAGTCTAAAAATAGACTTTGCGACAAAAATCACCTATGTGGGCCCCACCTAGTTTAGGTGATTATTTTCCAACTAGGATTAGGAATGATGTTTCAGGATGCCTCCTTCAATGTTTCTTTTTGCAATCTTCAACACTCCCTCTCAACAAGAAAGTACTGTCTTTGCATGCGACATGCAACTCCATGCATTTGCCCTGCAACCTTTTCAAGCGCCATGCAACTCCATGCATCTGCTCTGGAACTCTTCCAAAACTGAATAGGCTCAAAAAAACTCAATCAGTCTAATGCATCTATCATCAAAGTCTTCGACTTCTTCTGGTACCAACTGCACATGTCTTCAGGAACCATTTCATTGTTGAACTCTGCACCCATGCACTCTGCACTTGTTGTCAACTCTGAACCATGCTCCAGTATCCGACACTGTCACTTTGATCTGCCTGCATCAATCCAACTGATCATGCTACTGCTACTCTGTGGGCACCTCGTAGCCAGGTTCAATTCATAAGATCCACACCATCTCAATGAATCCTGCCCAGAAATTTCTTCTTGGATTATCCATGCATGTCGCCCCACCTCTTACCTGGTGGTATAGCTACATGCACTCCCTCTGCCCATCTGGCACGAAATTTCTCTGCATAAGTGGTTGCTCCCACTCCACGATCCTCATCTTATGGTTGATCCACATCCTAAGGTTCACTCTTACCTGCATGCAAATCCTGCTCCCTCTCAAGCTTCAATTGCATGTCTTTCTTGCACTTCCAAACAGTAGGAAGCTCTGTAGACATCCCATCTACTTCAAGTCTGTAGAGATTCTTTGCTCGAATCCCAACCTTATTGACTTGTCCTATTGCTTTGTGCTGAAGGAAAAAATTTCCTTCACTAAAGACAACATCATACCCTTTATCCTCTAACATTGCGACAAAGATTAAATTCTTCTTTAAACTTGGAACATGCACTACATCTTGTAAAAGAATGAGTTTACTTAACTCCCTCTAAACGGTTATGGTACCAATGCTGGTTGCATTGTATCGTCCATTATCGCCCAACTCAACATGCAACTGGAGATCTTTCTCCACCAAGTCACTGAAAAGATTCACATCTCTCGTCATGTGAAAGGAAGCTCCACTATCAAAATACCACCCCGATCCCAATGCACTAGACACCATGCATGTGATCAATGAGAAGTCTAGCTCAAATTGTGAGGCAAGAGCCTCACCAACTGCAGCTCCAACAGCCTGCTTTTTCTTCTTCTTTTGTGGACAATGCGTGGCGAAATGCCCATGCTCGTGACAGTGAAAAAACTTCACTTTGGACATGTCACGCTCTTTACCATCCGCACCGGATTGAGAAGGATTTTTCTTCCCCTTCCCTTTCCTTGCTTTGGAAGCCAAAGTGAAATCCTCTTCATCATCATTCTTTGATGAAGATCCATCCCTCTTATCCCGCCTTATCTCCTCCTGCACAAGATTCGACCAAAGTCGCTCCCATCCTGGCAGTTTCTCCCGACCATTGACAGAGTCCTGATAGGAATGCCAACTCTTCGAAAGCCCAAGGAGAGCCAAGCTCACCAAGTCCTCATCATCCACACTAACTCCTACACTCCCAAGATCATCCCTGCAGTGGAAAAACTTTTTCAAGTATACCGAAATAGTGTCATTCTTCTCCATTTTTATTTTCCTGAGTTTATCCTTGAGCGCCAAATTCCTCTGGTCACTCTTGCTTTGGAACAAGTCTATCAATGCTTTCCACATCAAGAATGGAGAAGCTTTACCATGAAGGCTGGAAACTATGTGATCCTTCACGCCTTCCAATAGAATTCTTCGACACCTTGCTACCTTCTTTTGCCATGCGTCAAGTGCGGCTGAATCGCTAGAACCCGGTTTAGGAATATCAACATATATGAACTCCTTCAACCCATTATCCTCTAGCACCGCCTCCATCCTGCCCTTCCATGCAGTATAATTCGAGTTTCCCTCAAGGGCATACTCCAATCACAATCCGCTGAAAGACATTTCAACGAATTCTCAACTTCGACACCAAGAAAACACTGTTGCAAATTCGAATTCCACCAGCACAAAACTCAACCGCTTCAATGTTTTGCAATTGCTCCAATGATAAATATCGCTCTGATACCATGTATAAATTTGAATAATTGATATATTATTCACTGATATTCTCCTAATCACACACTATCTTAACTTCATGCACAATACAGAATCTCTTCTACCATTGATCATTAATTGTGGAAATAAAAACAATCGCATGCGCACATTAAAACCATAAACAATCACACATATGAACACATTATTTTATGGGAAGCTTAAAGCTGAAAACCCCCAACTATATGTATATTATATGTCATATATATCATGTAACAATCATTATACAAAGCTCCTCACAAGCTCTTAGTATAATCTCCAATTGCTACACACTAATCAAGCTCGATCTAGCAAATCACATGCTCCAATCTCTGCCACCTGATAGCCTGCCTCTACTGCGCAATCACTGCTGAAGAATGGCTCTGAATGAAATTTAATTGGTCCAGCCTTTCTCACGCAATCCTCATTGGCATCTCCAATCACTGGTTGTTGCAAATCATGCAACAGTATAGTCACAACTGATAGTCACACTGCTCTTTCACCTACCTCTTCACTGGTCTCCACTGAAACTGTCCATGCATTGTAGTTAACTGATGTATTCTTTAGTTTATTAATGAGTTAATAATTAGTGAATTAATAATTAATTAATTCACACCACTCTCACTAGTGTATCAATCAGTTAGACTAGATACAACTAGCTCAACTATGTTTAACTAAGTTAAACTGAACACAACTCCACCAAGTACCTCAATAACTCCACCAAACTCTGTCACATGAGTTCTAACTGAAGTCTCCATGCAATAGCTCCACTTAACCCTCAAGAATAGTGTAATTCCTTCTATCAGCTGTTGTGCCACATATGTGCACTTAACTGAAGTGCTCCAAGAGAATAAGATAATGTTTAGAGTCCAAATATTATTAAGAGCTAATAATATTTGACATATCTATTTTTAGACTGGCAGTCTAAAAATAGATTCCATCCAATATATCTAAAAATAGAAGTCCATCTATTTTTCCAACTTGACCAACCATCCACAAATAGCATCCTGCAACTCATAGAATATGATCGACATGTCTAAAAATAGACATAGTCTAAAAATAGACTTTGCGACAAAAATCACCTGTGTGGGCCCCACCTAGTTTAGGTGATCACTTTCCAACTAGGATCAGGAATGATGTTTCAAGATGCCTCCTTCATTGCTTCTTGTTGCAATCTTCAACACTAGTTATGTAAGATTGATTTGGTTTGATTTTGATTTGTTGGTGGAATTACTGATTTAGATGGATAGGTTTCTGTCTATTTTCCATTGGGATATGGAGTCAATATATCAAGAAAACAAAACATAATCAAGTTCTAAAGGAAGTGTTACAGGGCAAGGTAGCTGAGAAAAATCAGATCTTAAAGGCTAAATGGTGAAGTGATTTTCAATCGGGATCAAGGAGTAGTTAAGGATTCCTTAAACCTGATAATGAAGGAAGGTGAAAGAGGTCAATCGGGATTAGAGGGAAATTAAGGATCCTCTTAATCAGATATCAGAAGAAAACATAAAAATGGATAATTGTTCAAAACATAGTGTACTTAAACAAATTTAGCAATAAAATTCAAATTATACCATTCAAATTTGGAAAAACATGCAAGTTTATGGAATACTTAAGAAAATAACATGAACAATTGAAATATACTTCACTGAAGTAGCTCAACACATGAATCCTGTAAAGAAATGCCTTTATTATTATCCTGGCTGTCAATTTGGAAAAGGTACAATAAACCCTCAGGTAGTAGATCAATTCAACTATACAAATGTTCAGGAATCCACACTCAATACTTCATATTGATGAAGTATTTATACAAATTATTAGAAAATATCCTATTCAACTGATTAGGATTTATTCTAGGAAATAAAATATCTGGATGCAAAAAGGTAGTGATACCTTTCTAATTGACTGAAAGTTGTCTCTGTTTTATTTGATTGATGTTATCTGTTTGTTTCTTTCATGCTGGCTTGTCTTTCACACTTTCTTCTTCCTATGTCTTTCATCTGTAGTAAATCACACTGAATTTCTTGTGTTCTATGTTTTTAGTAAAAATAGTTTTTACTAAAAGACATATTTGACTTCATGTAAAATATGTCTTGGAGAGTTACTTTGAATAACTTCATTGTTTTTGATGTAGATGTTTTTTTATCTCTGTTTAACCATTACTGTGTAAATTCTTTCCTTCTGCTATGTTTCCGTTTTAACTTAGTTTTCTTTTTGTACATGAAATTTACGCTGAGTGAAGCCTTTGAATACATTTCCTATGAGTCTTGGATTAAACAATTTTGGAACTAGTATCAAAACTTTTTATCCGATCTTTTGGCTTTGCTAAGTACCTACAAAATAAAATAATTGTTAATGAAAACACAGGTCTGCAGGGAGGCGAAAATGGCTTCAAGGAACGTGGAGGTTCGTGGAAGGAGTCCAGATTGTGGAGGTTTCAACTCCATTTGAAAATGGATTTTAGTCTCTTTCAGAAATAAAAAAAGGTGGGAAAATGAACGAAATAATCGGGATTTCATATTTGAAAACTCTGTGATTTTTCACATTGTGAAGCAGTTTCGGTGGTTTATTGCAATGGCGCGAGGGTTAATTAGTGGTTTATCACATCACAAGGTGGACATGCAATGTATCGCACACTGGAGGAGCGGACATGTGGTTTTCACACAACGCAGGTGGAATGATGGTTTATCACACAATGGAAGGGTGGTTTGGTGGTTTTTAATGGGGGAGTGCGATAGCACATGGGAGTGCCGCGTGGCAGGGGAGTGGGGGTGTGAAACCACCCATTTCGTACACCCCTTCATCGTTAATCATACGACTGTCGGAGGTACGAAACTGCGTGTAGGTTGTTGGATCTTTGGAATGGCAATCAGGTGGCTGGAAGAGTAGGGGGATTTCAAAGAGATGGGACCGGATTTATTTATGCGAAGGAGTTTTAATATAAGTGGGTCGTGATAATATAGTAGAGGGGTAAATGAAATGAAAGCGTGGGAAGTTAAAACTATAGGCTATAATATAATAAGGGGTCTGGGGAAACTTATATATGAATGGGTTAATGTATAAAGGGATCGAGGATATATAGTGGGGTAAATATATTAAAACGGGGATTAATATAATATGGGGGTTAATATGGAGATATGTGTTAAAGGGGTTAATATATACGTAAAAATTTAAAATGATAGCGGGAGAATATATATAAACCATATGTAGGATGTTAGAAATATACTAGGGATAGGTTAAAATGATACCGGGGAGGGATTTTTGCAGTGGGGTCCGATATATTTTAAACATTTAACTTTGGATAAGTGGATTTAGCATGTTTTTAATGGAAAAGGGGAGTTAGTAAAGGGGAAAGGGTTTTTTCAAAGGGAAATGGACTTTTAACTAGGGAAGGGGGATTTAGGAAGGGGAAATGGTTAGAATAAGGGGAAAGGGATATTTATCAAAAGGGAAAGGGTTTTTTCAAGGGAAATGCGTTGAATAAAGGGAAAATGAAGAGGCAAGGGGTTTTAGAATTAGAATGGGTAAATCAGTAAGACATTAGTGATAAGAGATAAACCAAATGATGCTTTCCATGACTTGTGAAAGTAATTGACCTACCCTTTATTTACCCTAAAATTTTCATTTCCTTTATTGGGTGCATTTGAGCTTGTTGGCCCTTTTATTTTATTTTGATAAGAAAACTAATCTACTTCTAACCTTATAAATTCCAATGGCTCAGATTAAACTGATGAGCTCATTTTCATTCTCTACCTAACTACTGATCTACCAAAATTAAATGGTTTGTCCAGATCTTTATTCACTAACTATCATGACATGAAATTTAAAAACATGAATGAATCAAATTGAACTATATCATAATCATGAACTGTGGCATTTTGGAGAAGTTGCACACGATTATATTTTCAAAAGTAAAGTAAACTAAAAGCAACGGTATTTTAATGTGCAACACTTTCGGGATCTATTTTTATTTCTTTTTGTGGGGTTCATACTTTTATATCCTTTTTTGATCTTCTTTCTTTTGGACCTTTGATTTTTCTTTTAGGGCATACCCTCTTTTCATTTTTTAATATGGGAAAACATTTGCAGAAAGCAAAGATATGCACAATATTACAAGATTAAAAATAGCCAATTCAAAATTATGATCCCTATTATTATAGGACCCTAACGACACCGTTTCCCGTGGAGAGAATGCTAAACATTCCTCGGGAGTATTTCTTTAATCCTCTAAAAGTTAGA
>JAXQQM020065208.1:0-64645 GCA_034641835.2 Pinus albicaulis | reverse complement strand
TGAACTTTAATCCTAAGGGAAGTGGACCCCAAAGGATAAATATTTTGTGAATGTAATCAAATATTTAATTGAGGAAATGAATAAAATGATGTGGTGCAGATTGACCAAAATGAGATTTATGAGATCACTTGCTAAATCCATGAGGATGGATGAGGCAAATATTTCCCCACAATCTTTCAAAAATCCTTGAAGAAATTAATTTTAAATTTAGATTTTTGAGGAAAAATCTGAATTCCCCCAATGATGAGGAAAGTAGTTGGGAAGAGGTAAAAAGCTGGAAAAGCTGACGAAAAGCATAAAACAGCTTTAAAGAATCCGTAAAATGGGAAGCCTAGGCAAACAGGAAGAAAAGCATCCTGATATTCTGGATGCAGAATTAGAAACAGGCTTTGGGGAACAATATCTTAAATAAGCTACCCCTAAACAGATTGAGGTTGGTCTGTTCTAGGAGAGGATCTCAGCTCGGGGGTGATTTATTGAGGATAGAAGGGCTCTAAGGTTGGGAGGTTGGTCAAACTGCACAAGTGGTATGCTCACTAGTTTTTCTATGAAATTTCATTTGACAGAAATGTGTACTTGTGAAAAGTGTTATGTTATTTAGATGAATTATCAATTAGTTGCAATTGATTTCCTTACTTTTAACAGAGATGAATGGGAGAAACGGTTCTCCTATCCTCTGTATGGTAGTAGGAAGAAACTCTAGGGACTTACTATCATCCAGAATCTCTAAACCAAATATTGGTCTAAATTTGGAGGAGTATACTTACATCCCTAGTACTGTCAAAGTAACTTTAATCTGTTTCTGAATTTGGGAACAGTAAGAAGTCTTATGCATAACTAGGAACAATCAAAATTTAATCTATTCGTGCTTTGAAACCCAAAATTTTCCTGAAGACAAATAGAAGAACAAAAACAACTGGACTGTAAGTATTTTTATGATAGAAATTAAAATCTGGATGAACACAACTTTTTATTTAGTAACTCTGAAAAAAAAAAAATTAGGATCAAACTCTGATAACCAGATTACAGTACATCTCTAGTTTTAATAGAATTGATCTATGAAAGTCCTGTATAAAACTTCTGCCTATAAAAGTAGAATAACGAGCTGTAATGCATTACATTAATATTTTCATCTATCTGTGTTGGAATTGTCATGGAATTTCTAGGTAATTCTAAAAAAAAACCTCAGTATATTACATGCTGCTAGAAAGTCTTAAAATTTATAAACTGTCACGGTTGCCAAATATATGATCAGGACATACATGCATTCGTGGAATTCTTATCGCACAGTTGTACAGAGCACACACACATATATATATATACTAAACCCGACATAGGAAGGGTAATATACTGCTTGGGGTGAATATCTACTAGAATTACATCGCATAAATTAAAGCAAGTTAAGGGAAAATGAAATAAGTGCTAAAGAGACAATCTAATTCATACTAGGCCGAAATGGTGCACAAATAATGTAACCATATCGAAAGCTACTAAGCATCACAATTTGTAAAAAAAAAAAAAAAAGGTAGAAATATTAAATATGGTGCATGCGGTTATGTGTACGCAAGGAGGAGAAGGGACTTCCCAAGTTCCAACTTCGTGGAACTATGAACCCAAACAATGAAATATGAAATCAATAAAACGATGCGAGCTTATGAGTTCGAGAAATATAAGAAAAGAAAGTAAGGGTAAATGTTTAGGCATAAACTTCGTTACTCATTTCGCTTATTATGGCACTAACTTACTGTAATGGAAACAAAAACAAACAAAAAAACAATTGTCGTGCTTAGTCTACACCATAATAGATAAAACTAGGTTTATAATGTCTGGACGCAACCTTGATTTCCGTGGCAATCATGGTCCAAAACAAAAAACGAAAGAAGAATGTTATATAGCTAGCTGGGTAGGACGTCAAACGCAGGAAAACCCCGAATCTGCGTTTGGAACAATTTTAAGAACCTGAATAGTAGACTAGCAGTAGAAAATAAGCCTACAAAAGGTTGCCAGATGTGAAGTCCAACAGCTGGACCCATTTTCATTAGAACAGAGGGCATGTAACACCTAAAACGAAAACAGAAGGTGCGTTCGGAAGAAGTTAGAAGTCGAAAACCAAATTGATATACACGAAAAATTTTATGTAATGAGGTAAGGGCAGGAACTAGCGATACCTGAAAGATTAACGAAGAACGAGCCAATATTCTGGAAAAATAGGGTATAAATTCTAGTAGATGGTTTCTGTAGAAACGATGCAAACAGTTTCATCGATAACAAAAAAAACTCGACTCGTGATTAACCCTAACGATGAGTCTAGAAGTAATTACACTCATGATTCAGCGTGGCCCTGCAAGTCGATTTATGAAACCAATATACATCTTCAACGTCGCGAATCAATAGATCTAGAGATCTTGATGAATATACAAATAAAATTGAAAGATGTAAAGCAGACTATAAATATAGGACCCAGTTTTAAAATTGAAACATGGTAAGGCTAGGAGTAAGCCTGAGGTAAATTTCGCGCACTCTAAGCAAACGTTTCATCCTGAAAAAAAATTGCAGGAGTCATAAAATAAATAACCAGGTTCCGAGAGGGAATGAACGCGGAGACGCAAGTTAGAGGGATGACGGCTACCATACCTTAGACGAAAGGATACACGCGCTGGTAGCAGTTCTCGTGGTTACCGAATCGTGTGGTGTTGTGGTGGGGAAAGGCCGAAATGCAAACAAAGAACAATAGCCGAAATATATGAAACCCTAGTACCGTGGCCCGACAACCATCTACGTATAACACAAATCAAGGGTTCAACGAGTGTTATGAAAATTCGGAAAACCAACTTCAAAGGTAAAGTACTTACAAAATCCCGAGAGGGATTGTAAACTTTAATTCTCATTGTATACAAGCGTACCCTCCCTAGCATACTCATTTTAACAACCCAGGTTTGGAGTATCAAGTTGGCAGAAATAAATCCAAAGACCTAGGCATTTTAATGCTGATAAAGGACGGCGAACCTTACAAAGTTGGGTAATCCAACTACCGAAATTTCGTGTCAACCATTCATCGTAACTTTGTGGAGGAATGGTACAAAAAAAAAAAATGGTGAAATGAAATCAAAGCTCTCGAGTAAGTACAGTGAGGGACGCCGTCACCGAGGGATCTGTAGCGCACACCTAGCCATCAATGTATAGGTATTAAAGGTGTTACTATCGATATAAAGGTAGGATAATTATGAGATGTCAGTAGTAGGGTTAACAAATCTTGTCATGGCAATCTTTAGTGTTGTTTCCTCATATAACGAAAGCAGATTACACGTCAAGTCGCCCAAGCGTATTAACCAAGGGAAACTTTATAACCAATTGAAATTTAATCATGATGGGAATCTATAATATGGTGAAGCCAATCAAAATTTAGTAATAGAGTAATCGAAAAGTATAATGGTTTTTGTAAGGGTTTGAAATATAAGTTTTATTGATGGAATAGAATGTTATCTATAAAAAGAGATAGGTATAGAAAGTGTAAGTAGGAGCAAATGTGAATTAAAGTCAATCATGATGTATAAGTTAAACTACATATGAAATGCTATTAGTATTGAAAAAAAAAATTCTGTTGAGTAAGAGAGAGAGAGAGTAAGTGATGTCAAACTAAGTTATTTGGAATATCTCTCTCACATGTGTGATCTTTCTAGGTTTTCTCGGAAAGTCACAAGGGCCAAATTTTTTGAAGTAGCTAGAAGCCATAAACACTGAAGTAGGGGGGGCTAAATTTTCGATTGAAGCTACATTTGAGAAGCTGACACTTGGATACTTTGACAAATTTCATCTACTTGAAGGAAACGTTGACTTGGTGATTATAGGAGGTATTTGTCTAGGTTAAAAGGGTCTTGTATTATCTCATTTGAATCTACTATTGGAAGATTTTGGTTGGATTTTCCCCTAGATAGGGAAAAACTATATCTCATGTTATTTTTTTCTTGTGATATTCATACATTTTTATTTGGTAATGGCTTGATGAAAGATAACATAATTAAGAATTAAAATAAGATAACGCACATCACAATTAATTATCAAGAAAAGAGGAATCAAACCCTAATATCTTCATGTCTTGATTTCTAAACAAATGTTACTCTTTCTTCAATATTTTTTGAAAAAGAGGGAATCAACCTAGGTTAAGTTGTTTTAATGGTGAGAGGTTTTTAGGTGCATGAGACAAATTTTTATATTCACAGGTTGTTGGTAGCCTTGCATAGGTTGTTACTTATACCTTAATATATGTATTTCAAGATAAGTTAGTTGTTTTTTGTAAATTTATATCTTTGTGATTTTTATACATATGATTCACTTATTATTATGTAATTTGGCATATAAAATGGTATCCTAAGGAAAATAATTAAAACATTGTTAAAATAATAAAATAAAAGATGACTTTTCACGAATTTCTAAGGGGGTTGTGTCGGGGGACTACCAATTCTATTATATTTTCAACTTATCTCATTATTTGTTTACTCAAATGTCATGCATAGGCACTTGTTTATTTTTCATCCAACAGATGCGTGCACTTGACATTTGAGCAAGCTTAAACGAAGATAAGAAAAAAAACACAATTAAAAATAAAATGTAGTTTTCTTCTTTTTCCTTCAAATATATTTTCCCATAGGGATGATATCATCATTTTGAATCTTACTAGTTCTTTTAAAGTTGATTTTTTTAGTAAATTTTTTTTTTGAGCCCCATTTTTTACCTCAAAATTTCCCTAATTCTTGGTATTCTATGGAAATGTGATTTTCTTTGTAAAAAATCTTGAATAGTAGATGATGTGGTGTCTAAAGGTTTTTTACCCATGACACAAATTTGTGGGATGATGGAGTTAGGTAAGTAGCTTATGATCCAATGTTAGTTTCCTTTCGATTCACAAGAAATTTGCATTATTTGGTTGTTGATATATTGATATATCATCTTGTGATGGATTCGTGAAAGTTTCTTTGTAGGAGACAATATTCCATTTTGAGACTACAACATGTATAGATTTTCAAATAGCAAGTTTGGTGGAGTTGTAGAGGGATTTAATAGATGTTGGTGAAAACACCTTCCTCATAGAAAGGAAGTATTATTTTATTACCTTGAAATTGTTTACACCATGTTTGGGGTGCTTCATAAGATTTTTGCCACATATTGTATGATTAGCCCTCGAATGGTCCATGGAAAATATTCACATTTGAGATTACTTACTTAGTGATTACAATACATTGTTGGGTGTTTGCATCAACTTCATTACTGTCTTGGTTGAGTGTTTTCATGATGTTCATTAAGGTTTTAGACATCTCTAGATAACTTGATGACAATCTACATGTTGGTCGAATGGAGGATGTTTATTGTTGGGATAACACCTTGTATTGGAGGAGCATTTGGAATTCAAGAGGAGGGAATTAATCCATAGAAAAAATGGGGTGGTGTGGAAGTTTTCATGGAGGTGTGGTGTTTACTTGAGGATGGCTAGGTTGCAATAATGTTTTTATATTAGAGGAGGAGTGTTGGACACACTTTGTAGAGCGCCCTTGTATTCAAGCCTTGTGGGTGACCTTAACTTGGAGCTTGACATGTGTATTGTTACAATGTATAACTCAACTTGTGAATTTTTAGGTTTGTTTGAATGATCCATAAATTTTGGTGGATATTCCATTGGACAATTCATCATAACAAATCTAATAAAATTATACTTATAAATCACATATCTACACTATGTTGGTTTATTTCATTTTAGATTTTTGGAGTTGTAAATTGTTGTTTATTGCATATGCATGAAAATTATATTCATACAAAAAATAGAGAAAACTGAAATAAAAATAAATCACAAACCACAATTGACACAAGATATTTTCCAGTAAACCCTTTCAAGAGAAAATCCAGCAGGAACGTGAGGTTTCTTTACTCTCTTTCTATGAATAGAAGATTGATGCATGCACAAAGTAAGGCATGTGGCTTGTGGACTACTACAGTTAAAAAATCATCTCTTTCTACTCTCTCCTTATTCCTATTGGCTACTCTACTTGTCTATGGACCAAAATGCACTCCAAAGGAATGGAACCCCTTTTCCACCTAGTGGCCTAATTATAACATAACTCGATAACCTACTAGTGATTAAGTTTGAATCCTTCAACTCTTAAATATAGTTGCAATACTTACTCTTATATATTATTATTGATCATGATCATGTGTATAGCCCCTTTTCGATGAGTAATGGGGGTTGATATAGAATCCTCTCTTATTATGATGGTCAAAATAGTAAGGTCAACTTTTGAGTGGAATAAATTTTGCATACAAACTCTGATTGAGGTAATTATTGCATTGTTGGAAAGGAATTTGTGTTTAGAATAGGAAAAAATATGGGTTGCCAATTTGGAAATTTTTTACCCCCGAAAATATGTTTGATGCCTCAATATTCTCTCGAAAAGGCTCCAGACCCCAATTTGTTAAACTAGGTCCCACTAGTGAAAATGGTCGTATGAGTTGATTCCTCCACTTTTCCCACTATGAAAGCATCAAGATTCATGACAAAAATATAATGATCTAATTCATATCACACCTCCCCATTTTTCGAGGCCTTTTATCACCAAAATATTCAAAATAATGAGGTGAGGAAATTGTTCCTCCACCTTCTCTTGGGTGTTACATTTAACCTTTCCTGGAAGTTATCCTTTCAACCCAATATGCCAAGGATACCCTATATTATAGTTCTATACCTCTTCTGAAAATTTTTATTCTATGTCAACTTTTCCCGAGTATCTGGTGCCAAATCCTCTATAGAAGGTAGGACCTATTCCTCTTCCTGATATAGAATAGAAGTCTCATAGAGTGTCAATTCCTCTACATTCATAATTTAGTAAATATGCATGTATGGGGGTAGACTAAGTCCATAGGTATTATCTCCTATGTTTTGTAGTATCTCAAAGGGACCATACTGTAGAGCCTTAATTTTCTTACCAAGATCTTGTAGCCTCTCCCTTGTTAAATTGTAACCATACTTTGTTTACCACCTTAAATGAATTATTTATTAGCTGTTGATCATGCTTGGTGTTATATTTTACCTATAAATTCTATAGTTTCTCATGTAGTTTTATATGGATCTGCTTAATATTCTCAACATTTTGTATGCCTTTAAGGCATCCTCTTTGGGAACCTCCCTCACTCCTCCTTATTTCCCATATGCAATATCTAAAGGTGAAGGTGGAAAATATTTAAAACAAGTCTCAAATGGGGAATGAATAGTAGAAGTGTAGACTAATTTATTATAAGAGTGTTGTATATATACTAAATTTTCATCACATTTCTTCGTATGTTTCTGATTGTAGCTGCTCAAAATATGCACCAAAATTTTTTTTACTACTTTTTTCTATGGATGGAATGTTTTATACCTCTTAAAATTCATGTTCATCTTCTCCCACAATGTACTCCAAAATGCACTACGAAATCTCATGTCCCTGTGTGAAACAATGGTCCTCAATATCCCAAAGTGTGCCTAGGCCTAACTAAGGAAAATTTGTGTTTCTTCTGTCCCAATAATGGTATTTTTACAAGGAATTAGAACACACATTTTGTTGATCCTGTCAATTACCACAAATAGGTAGTCATGTCCCTTTTTGGTTGTTGGTAAACCTCCCACAAATTCCATGGTAATGCTTTGCCAAGGACTAGTCAGTATAGGTAATGGATGATATAAACCTTGTTTCATGTTATTAGGCTTGTTGGTAAAACTAAACATGCATCCTCTTATGAACCTAGCGACATGTTCTTGAATCTTGGGCTAGTACACATACTTTTGCAAGTTGGGCATTGTCTTCCCTACATAAAATTCCCTAAGGTTTTACTCAAATTTCAAGTGGGGTCACTCGTTGGATGTAAAATTTAATTCATCATCCAAGGAGTACCCATGTTGCATACTTTTGATGGACCTTGCTACATGAAAAATAAGAAATACATGAACAAACATTATTGCAATCACGTTTTTCATGTATTTCTAATTTTTTGTGTAGTAGAGTCCATCAAAATTATGAAACATGGGTACTCTTTTGATGAGGAATCAAACTTTTCATCCAATAAGTGTTTCCACTCGAAATTTGAGTAGACCATTAGGGAGATAAGTTGAAAAATTAAAATTTTCTTTTTTCCCTCTAAAATTTGATGATTATTCTTATTTTATTATTTCCACTATTATTTTATAATTTCCTTAGGAGGCCCATTTTAGACCTCAAAATTCCCTTAATGAAACACATAACTTATCCAACCTATTGTGTAACTCATCCTGGAGATTTTATTCAACTTTTTTGTCATTGTCATGCACATGACTATGGCTCTACAACTATTGAAACACCTCCTTGATGTCGCCATCCTCTAAATATGCCTTTTTATGCACCATGGGTTGATGGATCCATGTGAATTAGAGTTCCCAAAGTTACGATGTTTAATGTGGGTGTCCTTGAAGGGATGTCATCCAACTTGTTTGTGATACACTTATTATAATTGATCACTAAATGAAACTACTGTAAAAACCCCATCTCCTTAAAATGCATAGTTTTATGTAGCTTAATATGGGCCTATAGGTACTAAAGTGGTTGGTTATGTGTGTGAATTATTATCTTCTTTCTGATCGGATAATGTTTCCTCTTTTTCACAGCTTGCACCAAGGCATAAAGATCCTCATCATATGAAGGGTATTTAAGAACTACACCATGAAATAATTTAGAATCATAGCATACAAGCCTTCCTCCATCCATTAATACCACTCCCATAACATACCCATTATAATTTTTCTCCACTTCGAAGGGTTGTTGCAAATTCGGTAATGCTAGAATTGGTGTTTCACTTATCTTCTTCAGCTCCTCAAAGGCCCTTAGGTGACCCTTTCCCCATTGGAAACTCTTACCACCTGTTGTTGTTGAAAAATGTAACTAGTTTCAGCCTTCATAATTTTATGTGTCATGATGTAATGTACTTGTCAAAAAAAAATTATTATAAAATATATTTATTTATGAGCATGGGTTTCATGCTATATATATTTTGGATTTAGGTGAAAAGCACCCATCGAGTGATTTAGGGTTTGTGCCTTGAGTAAAAGTCTAAGTCATGATGTAAAATATCCTTCTTGGGCTCATTCTATCAAAGAAAAAAAATTAGTTTTATATATTTAGGTTTTCTATGCCTCCTCCACCAAGTCGGCCCAAAGAGAAGACAAGTCAACCTATTGAATGAATTTGGCCACACTAGGAAGACTATAAAAACGAGTGCAATTCAACCTATTTCCTCATACACATATATGTTAGGATATTTCAACACATAGGAAATAATTAAGAATAACTTAGTCTAATGTAGAGTTAGGTAAAGTGTGTTCCTTTACCATGTACATGTGTAACTTATAATCTGACGGTCACAATTTGTAGCGATCTGACGGTTATCTCTCTCCTCGCTATTAATGACACTTGATCCATGGATTAACACCTGATTGGTCCATGATATCTATTTAAAGTGCATGGAGGGTCATTTTTCCGGTAACCGTTTATGGGAGAAACATATGTAACTTTTATTTTTATATAAATAAATTGCCTGAAGTGGCTGCGTTGGCTCAGGCCATGGATTTTTTCCGTCTTTAAGGATTTTAACCACGTGATTATACTTGTGTACTGATTTTTTATATGTTTGTGAGAAGTGAACTTTGGTTCTTGATCTACGGAACTTACCCTGCAAATTCCTACATGGTATCAGAGTTATTTTGAGGGCCACATCGGTTGTTGATTAAAATCCGAAGCCAGTTTGACTGCATGTGACTACTGTTTTCTAGATCTACTATTTTTGAACATTTCCAGGCTTGGAGAACTACTCTGTTGTGTTTGGAGTGTCTGATACAGTGAGGAACGCTTTTCATTTCATGTGAAAATGTTTACATTTGCCCAAGTTATGCCAGTTTAGATCTCGAGGTATAAAGTATTTGTTTTGCAGTTTTATTTGTTAAAAGTTATGCTTATTCCTTAATTCGGTTCCCTATTTTTATTTCGGTTTTAGCTTTTATTTATTTGCCAGATCTATACCCCCTTCTCTGTGTATGCTCTTTGCTGCACTGTGTGCAATCTTGGAAAATCAGAAACAGGAGGAAGGGATTTTTTTGGCTACATATGCTCTTTCCCCATGTCTTTGTGTGATCTCGGGAAATCAGAAATAGTGGAAAAATAGATAGTTGTCAGTAAGGCTAAAAAAAATCTAACAATATATTATAAGGATTTCATTTCATTTTTTTTGCTCGGATTTTTGTGTTTTTTGTGCAGGAAAAGGCAAGCACAACGAAGAGTAAAAATAAATAAATATATAAAATAAGAAGAAGAAGAAGAAGAAAACCTTCCTACTTTCAAACAATTAGAGAATTCTTTTACTATCTCACTTGGTGAGTAGCTTATGAGAATATAGGTCTTGGGTTCAGGTCTCCTTCTCAAGCTTCTTTTGTATAAAAAAATTGTTAAAAGGGGTGGAATTTTTTTTTTAAAAGTCATACTTCATCCCATTCCCCTAACTATTTGGCATCTTCAACTCGTTTTTTCAAAAAGGCATAATTTCTTCATCTGGAAGCTGTTTTTCGACTTGTTTTTTTTTAAACAACCTAATTTTTCAAGATCTTTCCATTGGAGTAGTTAGCTTCAACTTTTCTCAGCTTCAGTTTATTTAAAAAAAATGAAAAGTGCATGCCCGATTATTCTTAACAGCACCAATTATTTCCAATGGCTCCGTCACATGGTAGATATACTTAGAAGTAAAGGGCTTTATAGAATAGCCACAGGAGTAGAAACTGAACCTTTTGGTGATGATAAGTAAATGGGAAAATAAATAAGATCAAGCACAAGGGTTGATAGGAATGTCCATTGCTCAAGATCTTCGATTTCATATCTTTGACATTGACACCCCTCATGAAGCCTTGGACAAGCTAAATACTGTCTTTGGCATTCAAAATCAAATCAGCACCCATCATCTTCAAAATGATTTGCTTACTTTGGACCCTAATAATTTCTCCTCTATTGAAGAATTTTTGTCCAAATTCAAGACCCTTAGATTCTTTTAGAAGGTTGTAAGGTCAAAAAGGAAGATAGTAGCCTCATCTATTGCATTCTTGCTAAGATTGGCCCTGCATACTCTATATTTATTTCCACCTTCCATTCCACTAGAGAAGCCATCATTTCTTCAGGAACCACCTACAATAATCCCTCTTTTGATTCCTTTTGTGATTCTTTGATAAGATAACAAGAAAAAATCTTACACCTTGGTATTATCACTCCTGGAAATGCTTCTAAGGAAGCCTTAGCAGCCCAACAACAATCATATCAAAATAATCCCAAGAAGCAGTATCCTAAAAAATATGGTCTGAAACCAAACAAGAGTCCTAAGCAATTTCAGCTGCAAATTGAAAAATAAACTCACCAAAATGATAAGGCAAATAACATCAAAGGGAAGAAGACTGATATACATTGCAACTTTTGTAACCATGATGGCCATATAGAGTCCAAATGTTTTATGAAGATTGAAGCCTTAGAAGCAGTAATGAAGAAGCACAACATCAATTTGGAGCACTCTTCACCTTCATCTTCAGGAATGGAACTTTCTGCTTCTGGTTGTCAAGCATCAAGAGCTGGTTATGCATTAAATGTATCTTCCTCTTCTCATTCTCATGAGTAGCTCATTGATTTTAGAGCTTCTTATCACATGGCCAAAAATAAAGCCATGTTTTCTTCTTTAAATTATTGTAACACCAAACATATTTATATTGGTGATGATAAATCTCTTAGTGTTGTAGGATCTGGAACCATTCATCTCCATAATGGCCAGTTTAATGATGTACTATGTTTTCCTACCTTGTCGTGAAACCTTCTTTCTGTTTATCAAATAACTCATTCAGGTGAAGGGAAAATGGTAGAATTCTCACCTCATGATGTTGTAATCAAGGACCTCAAAGATCCTAAACATATTTTAGCTACTGCCATCACTTATAATTCCACAAGGTTGTATAAATTTAACAACTTTGGGTCATCATGACGTCCCTCCATTTTTTTTTCTCAAAATGATGAAGTGAGCAAACTTTGGCATGAGTGATTTGGTCACTTAAACTATTGCTCTCTTCAAACTCTAGGTAAGGAAAATATGGTGACGGATCTTCCTATGGTACCTTGCCAAGATGGTATTTGCTCCCGATGTGTACTTGGAAAACATCATCAGGATAGTTTTGACAAATGTGCCTTTTGGCATGCTTCAGCCCCTTTGCAGCTTGTGCATAGTGATTTATGTGGCCCACTTCCTGTTGTTTCTTTCTCTGGTGTCAACTACTTCTTAACTTTCATTGATGATTTTTCCAGACGCACTTGGGTATACTAATTAAAACTCAAGAGTGAAGTTTTTAACATGTTCTTGGCCTTTAAGGCCTTTGTTGAGAAACAATATGGACATCAAATACTTAAGTTAAGATGAGACAATGGAGGAAAATATGTTAACAACAAATTTATCAACTTCTGCACTGAGCATGGCATTCAATTGCAACATATTGTTCCATATACTCCACAACAAAATGGTGTAGCTGAAAGGAAGAATCACACCTTAAAAGAAATGACTAATTATATGCTTCAAGCTAAAGGACATAGTCTCAATTTTTGGGCAGAAGCCATTAACTGTGAAAATTACATAGTAAATCACACTCCTACTAGGGTTTTAAAGAATATAACTCCAGAAGAAGCTTGGAGCTCAATCAAACAAGATGTAAGTCACTTTCATGTTTTTGGAAGTGATGCTTAGGCCCATATTCCAGATGTGAAACATAAAGCCTTAGAACCTAAGAGTGAAAAATGCATTTTTGTTGGATATTCTGAAGATGTCAAAGGTTATATACTTCTTCAACAAAAATCCAAAAATATAATCATTATAAGAGATGTAAAATTTGATGAAAATATATCGGCCTGCGAGCCTAGTTCAGTGGGTGTGCCACCTTTGGCCTGCGAGCCTAGTTCAGTGGGTGTGCCACCTTTGGCCTGCGAGCCTGATTCGGCATATGTGCCACCTCTCTCTCTCCCTTCTATTTTTAATAGCATTCCTTCTAGTTCAAATGATGACAGAGAGGATGAAAACCCTCCTCCACCTCTTGCAATTATTCCTTTTACTCCACCGCTTCCAATATGGGTTCGCTCTACTCGGGATGCAGCAGATTCTCTTGCAGGTGACCCTGTCAATCGACCACGTACACGTTCTGAGTTCGAAAGAGCCTCTTCCTTATTGGCTCAAGTTCCATAAAATCTTGATCCAGAAACCTTTGAAGAAGCCTCTGGTCATCTAGATTGGGATGAAGCTATGAATGAGAAGTATCATTCCTTATTAGAAAATGATACTTGGGATCTTGTTCCTGTTCCAAAAGGAAGAAAAATTGTCAGATGTAGATGGGTTTACAAAACCAAGTTTGGACTAGATGGAAAAGTGGATAGACATAAAGCTCATCTTGTTGTTAAATGATTTTCACAAGTTAAAGGCATTGACTATACCGAAACCTTCTCCCCTGTTGCCAAAATTAATTATATCTGCCTTGTTCTTTCCCTTGTTGCCTCCTTTAAATGGGAAGTCCATCAAATGGATGTTAAATCCACCTTCTTACATGGAGATTTTCATGAAGAAATCTACATCTAAAAACCCCCTGGCTTTAAAAGACTCCAGCCTTGTTTGTCGCCTTAGGAAGTCTTTCTATGGTCTCAAACAAGCTCCTCAGGCTTGGTATGCCAAAATGGATAGATTTCTATTATATAATGGCTTTTCTAGGTGTCATTCTGACAACACTCTCTACACCAAGAAAGTGGGTAAGTCCTTCACCATCCTTGTTCTTTATGTTGATGATATTTTCCTTACCGGTAGTGATCCAAACCATATAAACCATGTGAATTCTAGCCTCAAAAATTAGTTTGAAATGACAGACATAGGAGACTTGCATTATTTCCTTGGTCTTCAAGTCTTGAAATCCAAGGAAGGCATTACCCTCTCTCAATCCAAGTATGATTGTGATCTTATACACCACTTTCACATGGAATATTGTAAGCCAGCCCCTTCTCCCTTTCAGTCTAGAATCAAGCTTTCAGTCACTTGTACTACCCCTGAATTTGATGCTACCTTATACCGTCAACTTGTTGGTAAACTTTTGTATCTAACCCATACCCATCCTGACCTTTCCTTTAACATTGGTCTTGTCACTCGGTTTATGCACCAACCTCATGAAAGTCACTGGAAAGCAGCTAAGATAATAATTCGATATATTCGAGGTACAGTTCAGTTTGAGGTTCATTACAGTGCAAGAGCATCTCCATTATTGATTGGTTTCACTAATTTTGATTGGGCTGGTGACCCTGATGATCGAAAGTCTACCGCAGTATATGTATTCACTCTTGGTTTAGGACCTATTACTTGGTATTGTAATAAACAAAGTGCCATCTCCCTTTCTTCAGCAAAATCATAGTATCATGGTGCAGTTGAAGCCAATAAGGAAGCCATGTGGCTTCTTCAGATCCTGTTTGAATTTGGTCTTCATCAGCAGCATCCAACTACACTTTGGGGTGATAATCAAATTTCCATTCAGCTATGTAAAGATCTAGTTCAGCATCAGCGTACGAAAAACATTGAACTCCACATACACTTCATCATAAATATCATTCATGATCGTGTTCTTGAAGTGCAGTATTGTCCAACCAATGATCAAGTAGCTGATATCTTTACAAAGGCTCTCACAGAAGTGAAGTTTACCAAACTTCGATCCATGCTTGGAGTTCATGAAAGTTGTCATTAAGGGGGGATAGGCTCTAATGCCTCCTTCCTTCTCCCATTGTGTCACTATTTTAAATCCTCAATTCTATCCCAAGTTGTTCTTAAGGGGGGATGTTAGGATATTTTGACACATAGGAAATAGGCTCCTATTGTGTCACGTTTGTAAATCCTTCAATCCTATCCCAAGTTATTCTTAAGGGGGGATGTTAGGATATTTCAACACATAAGAAATAGTTAAGAATAATTTAGTCTAGTGTAGAGTTAGGTAAAGTGTGTTTATTTACCATGTACATTTGTAACTTATAATTCGACGGTTATCTCTCTCCTCGGTATTAACGACACTTGATCTGTGGTTTAACAACCGATTGGTCCATGATCTCTATTTAAATAACATGGAGGGTCATTTTTCTGGTAACTATTTATGAGAGAAACATATGTAAATTTTCTTTTTATATTAACAAAGTTCCCGAAGTGACTGCATTGGCTCAAGCCATGGACTGTTTCACTCTTTAAGGGTTTTAACCACATGATTATACTGCTGTACTGTCGGAGTTGTAAGAACTTTTGATGTATCCATGATGAAAAGAGGGAGTTGTAAGAACTTTGATGTATCCATTACTGATAGAAGGAATGATGTTCCATGATGTTGAAGTTATCCAATGATAGATCATGTGTGGTTGAGTTGTTAGTGGATTTATCTCCTAATGGAGAAGAAGTCTAGATAAAGGTGTATATCTCCCTAGTTAAAACGGGGACAACTTGTGAAAAATATAATGAATAATATGAATAAGTAATGAAGATTGGAGAAATGCTAAAACACTACTCATGGTTATTTGTGATTAATAAAGTTGTGTTTTTTATTGATGAAGTTGTGAACAAGAATTGGATGTCTTGGAAAGTGTTGAGGTTTAGTTTGGTGCCCATTGGGTTGAGGGGTCCTAACCCAGATTCAGAGTAATCGCACAACCAACAAAACCCTCCAACTATTGGCCCTTTTGGCAGTGATCTACTTTCACATACCAAAGTCTCACCTGAAGCAGTATGTGGGGGTGTTGGAACCAAGTTTCTACACCCTAAGGGATCTTTCAATGTGGATCCAACAAATCTAATACCTACTTCCTTGTGTGAAACTTCACAGAACCAGATCTAATTACAGACTGACAATAAAGAAAATTTGAGCACCTAGCTAGTGATATATATCCTTATTCCTTTCATATTCACTGATTATTACAGAATAAACCCTTTCACATACAGATTATTATACTTGAGATGTAATACTTAAGAAGAATAATACTCATGCGTAGATAAAAATAATAACAATTACAGAAACATGTATGAATTCAACAAAATAGATCCAGATCTATAATAAGAAATAGATAATGTGCCTCAAAAATCACTATTACAATCATATAAAGTTAGAGTTCGCCAATATTTCCTTCCTTATTAAGAGATATTAAATCACTACAATATTTCTCTTCTACGCACACGAAAGCAGAGTCTGTGCACACAACTCAGGACTAGGTCTCTGTGCACAGAGCCAGCAGGAGATTTTCAACCCAGACCAACCCAAAAATCAGATCAAAACATAAGCATCTATAAATCTATTCATCTATCATATCATGTACATATCTTCTTGACTCGACTATTACATATTTATATCTTTCTAAATGCACACATACCATGGTTTCAAACGATGGTTTGAGACTCACGGTTTTCCCTTTTCCCGATTACAAAATTTAAGGGACTTTGACCCGTCCCAAATCCCCTTGATATCTGCGCGTAAATATTACAAAAAAAACTTAGCCATAATTTGTCCAAAAATTGTTTACCCAGGGGATCCTGCTCCAACAGGCCCCCAACAAAATCTAGTGACTCGTCCTGAGTAACTCAGGTCCAGATGCCTACATCTTATCTTTGAGCACCTATACCAAACTATGAAATGACATAATAACTTCTGCACTTTGTGCTACAGTTCTCTGCGCTTATTGGACCAATGTCTATGTGGTTGTACGTTAAACATCTAGGTGGATGCTTCATTGTGTTTACTACAGGTTCTTTAGGGCTATGTCAATGTTCTACGAGAGGTGCATGGCCTCATCTGCCCATGGATTCATTATGTCCTGCAATAGGTTCTCTCATTGGCGCAACGTCTCAATCTCTTTTTGGATGGTGCATCTCTCCTACAACTGGGTGAGTCTTTGCGCAGGCACAAGGGTCGGTGCCGCAACTCGAATGTCATCAAATTGTTGGTATTTTCCCTTGAGCTCCACCTTGAGCTAATGGATGATGGGATCATTTTGGACAAAAGTCCAAAGACCCATGGATTCTTGAAGCAATTGGTTGCCATTATTTACAATAGTAGTGATGATAGCCATCGATTCATGCACTACTATAGTGCATTGTGCATGTACTTCTAGCAGTGTTTTTGGTTGTACCTTCAGCTAGATATCAGTAATATTTTTCTCAAGTTCTCTACGGATGGTCATGATCTCAGAGCATGATGCCTTGACCATAGCTACCAGGATTTCTGGCTTGATTTTTGTCATGGTTGTGGAAAGTATTGTGTCCTCTCGCAAGTCACCGCAGATTCGATCAATCATTGATTCTAGTGCTATGCGTTGATCCTAGGCTGCTCGGTGCACATTAGCTGCGTTCTATTGCACCTTCTGCATCATCGACTAATTGCTGCTATGACTCTGAAGCCACTTTGGAGGCATGGAACTATTAGTACTACAACTCATCCACAATCATTGTGTGTATGGCATGAATTTTTCCTCCAGGTAGCATTTCCAAGTTGGTGCCAACTTTTGTGGAGGATTGCACATTAGTGCACAAGTCGGGTTGTTGAACTGTAATTACAGGTCCCAAAATTTGAAACACTTGGTTGTTTAGAGGGGATGGAAACATAGTGTTGATGGGCTATGCACTCATTTGTCTACTGCTAGTCATTTACATGCTTGCTTGTTGCAGGCTCACTTACTTCACACTCTCTTGAATCACACTCGCTTGCACCTTCGGCTCTTGAAGACTCAGATACGCATCTGTGAGGACCAATTTGTACTACACTTCAACATCATTCTAGAGGTCCTTAGTTGCAGTCTAGACCGTGTTCTCAATATCATTGAGGTCATATTTTGTGAGGGTTGGGGCCTCTGTCCATTTCTTCTTGAAGCCCCTCCTCTTTTTTCATGTGCCCGAGGAGGCTTGAGATCCTCTCTTAGTCCCTTGGGTTAACTCTATCTATGTCACAGGTGCCCCGGTACCATCACCATCTTTATCCTTTGCCTCCTTCCTTAGATCATTAGTTTCACCCATCATGGTTGGTTCTAACTCTATCTCTGCATCCTTCTCCTGTGGATATTTATGTGTTTCTTTACCGATATCTTTCTTCTAATCCTTATCCATCATTGTGCACGTCTTTTTCGGAGTTTTGACAGGCCCCGAGGAGGATGCCCCACTAGTGTGTCGCGCTTCTAAAAATAAGGCGAGCTAATTCATCGTTGCGTGAGCATGTAAGGTAATTCATACCAAACCCCTTCAACATCCTCTTTTGCGTGCATGTGGATGTTGTGAAAATTGGCTTTGAAGTTGACTATATGCTTTTACTATTCGTACAATGTTGGTGATAAGCACGGATTGGGCTGCACCACTTGAAATACCTCAGAATAAAAAAATACCCAGAAGATTGTGTTCTTTGTGATGTGGGAAGGAACCTTGGAGTTCCATACTATTGCTTAATGTGCAGCTTCGCATAGATCTAGCTCGATATCTGGGAACTGAGCCACATTTGGCATCTTCCAACCAATGAGTACAATCAAAATTAGCAACCATGCATAATAGAAATTTTTCCCCTCCTCCTGCGCCTCACACACGTTCTCCAGGAACTTGGTGCACAGGTACTGAGGCAAGTTATACTGTACTCCCTTCTTGCATTGCCCAACTAATGCAATTACGTGGGTTGGGACTTCCTTTGGCCAACACTTACTCATAAACTAGTAGGAAAGGATGATTTTACCAAATTGCACCGCGGGGTCATTGATTTCACTGATAAGGAATCACTAAGTGTTGTGCAATACCTTGTAATCGTTCTTGACTTTTTCCTCCACTTTCTTCTCCTAGCCTTTTCCTCCAAACGCCGCCACAGGGTTTGCCCCCTGACTACCCAGGTTTATGACCTAATGTATCAGATAAACATCAATAGGAATGCACTCTCCAAGCTACAAATATTCGTCATCCACCATGGAGATCAACTGCCACACACAAATGTCATTCACCGCATTGGGTCCAAAGTGTGGGACATTCAAAAAAATTAGCAGCCCTGACTTCTGAAAACCAAACACCCATGGATTTGGATCGACCATGATCATGCCTTTGTCGTAGGGGATTGGCTCCAAGTATATTGATGACACGAGCTCAGGGGACTTCTCCTAGTCGGCTAGGTTCCAGTCTTCCATCTTCAGTAGGGTGACTTTCGTAAACATCCCCCCCTCGATTGGTACATCTTCAGGGAGCAGCAGGGAATTGAAATATGATCGGACCTTGTCCAAGTCCTTTGAAATTTTTATAGACGCTTTGCGTGGTGCCATATACTTGGGCAACCGTGAGATCAGATCTACCTCCACGTCCTTATCTTCCTCCATAATTTTTTCAGGTAGGTAAGCCATAGGTCTCTTTTAGCACTCGACAGTGGTCAACCGAGGCTTTGGGGTCTTTTGGCGTGGTCACTTTCGGGACCCTGAGGACTTCCGCTTCTTATATTTTTGTGGCTAGGGTACAGGTGCAGGGGTTTCAACGACTAACGTAGGGGTCTCTTTGGCCGGCGTCGAGAGGGGGTGGGCTTAGTAGCAGTTATACTTGGAGGAATTAAATATCCCAACCGTCGGTTGCGCAAATCTTCATAGTACAATAGTTAATTCCAGAGATACGCTTCAGAAAACTAACAGATACCAGGGAGCACAAATTACATGGAAATAAAAGAGAACTAATGTGATTTTTCGTGTGATATTTACAGTGTTGGTGCAGCCTAAACGTTCTGATGTTCATTAAGGTAGCCCCATAAGTGCTAAAATGGCTCTAAATATGGCATAAAATCCTCATTAAATGCAGTTTAGTCACTCCTATAAACAGTAATAATTTTTTCTTATCAAGATTTACTGTTCCAACGACTATTTTTTTCACCTCTATAGCTTGGTCATCCTCCTAGCACAGTGTCTATGCGGGTATCACACCTATCTGCACATATATCGTCCTTTTCAACTAGATGAGCTCCCATAATTCTTGACAGACTATTTTATGGTCCTGCGTCCTCTCACAACTATCTAGGGTACTAAGACACTCCTCCAGGCATAGAGTCATTTGGTGCATGTAGGGATTGGGATATCCCCGTAATTTTTCAACCGACTTCCATTTACATACCCAGGAAGCTTGTTACCTCCTAAAGTGGTCAGTCGGACTGCACCATAGAAGGAAAATTTTGATCCCAAAACAATTCTAGAAGGAAAATTTCTATCACAACATAGAAGGAAAATTTTGATCCCAAGAGAGGTCTATAGATGGTCCTCCAATTCTAAGATGAAAATTTTCAAGATTTTACCCAATTTTATTACCCACATGTCAAACATTAGTTAAAAAGGGAACTTGAAGAAGGGATAAAAGGGATACAAATTTCACAATTGTGGTTTCTAGATGTAAATTAATTTGGGATACTTTGGAAGGATTGGCGCCACATTGAATTTTCCAAAATATAGAAATAATAATTTAAGTGTCTCCTTCAATTGCAATATTATGCTACTTGCTACAAATAGAAATTAAAAGACCTTATTGCAAGGCCCATAGCTCAGTTGTGTTGTTGTTAGCTTGTTTGACCAAGATTTCCTTTTGAGAGTCCATTAAAATTTAGAAGGCCAAGTATAAAAGTAACAAGGAGAAGTAAAAAATTAATATTGATGGATTCCATAAAAGATAACCTCAAGCACTTGCATCTCACACCAAAAACTGAAAAGAAAGAAAGGATTTTGGAGGATTTGATAAGTGTTAAGAAACCTCGACAATCTAATAGAAGAAATTTCAGAAAATGCAACAAAAATGCTAAAAGACCTAGACCTGCTTAAGATCAAAAGAGGAAATTTTTGCCAAGTCCTGCTCATGGTCAAAAGAGGAAATATTTATCAAAGGTGAGGTGCTACATTTGTCAAAATCTTGAACATTATGCAGCATAAGCACAATGCAGCAAAAAGAGCATGCTTCAGCAGCAAATGCCAATAACGATGAAGCTGGTGTGAGGCAGCTACTCAAAAATTCAATGGAAGAAGAATTCTAGAAATTTGAAAACCTTTTTTCTTTTATATGTTTAAGTCAATACTATTATTTTCTTGTTTTAGAAAACCCTTAGGTCACAACAACCCTTTCAATCCTACAAACAATTAGAATCCAAGACAATAGGAATTACAGTTAGAATTCACAACACTATAACTAGCACAACCACATTTACTAATGTGGTTGATATATGCCGATAAGGTTATATCCATCGCCCACCATATTAATAATCATTAAATATATTTTGTTAAAGGCTAACTATTTATGATTATTAATAACTATATAAATAATAATTTCCTTATTATTTTATAGTTATATATTTATAATTATTATTTTGTACATCAATATAATATTAGATATTACATAAATTTTGCTAATATATTAATAGTTATATTTAAACTATAATATAACTCACATATAACATAATAATAACATTTAGTTATTATTAATAATATGTATTTCTTGTCACTATTTTATTATCATCAATACTTATTAATATTTAAGAATATAATTTTCTAATTTAAAATATTATTTAATAATAAAATATGTAATATTATAAAATTGTGTTAATAGAGTAATAATTATAACTTAAATTTAAATATAATTCACATATAATATAATAATATTTATGTTATTAACTCTTGTTATTGAAGCCCAAGGGATCAATATTAAAAATACAAGGGATTAATAAAGCATAGGTATTAATATCCGAAACCCGAAGAATTGATAAAACTACATGATTATTAATATTATAAATCCTAGAGATTGTTAATATTATAAACCCAATGAATTAATAAACTTAGGGGAAAAATATTATAAATCTAAGGGATTAATATTAAACCCTATGACTAATATTTAACCCTTAATATTAGGGTTTAATAAACCCAAAAGACTATTAGTATTATAAATTTAAAGAATTAATATAACCAATAGAAAGAATTATAAAACTCATTGGATTAATGTTATAAACTCAATGAATAGGCAAACTCAAGGGATTATTAATATTATAAATAGGATTAATGTTATAAACGCAATGAATACGCAAACTCAAGGAATTAATCCCAAACTAAACGATTAATAATTCCTAGGAATTAATCCCAAGAAATCAATAAACTCTTCAAACTAATATTAAAAATCGAAACGATTAATAAACCCTAGGAATTAATATTTTTAACTCAAGGGATTAAGAAATCAAATGATTAAATTATAAACTCAGAGAATTATTAATATTATAAACCAAGTGACTAATAAATCTAAGGGTTTAATATTATAAACCCAATGAATTAGTAAACACAAGGGATGAATATTATAAACCTAAATGATTCACAAATTCAAGTAATGAATATTAAAATTACATGAAATTAATAAATCCTAGAAATTAACAATTTAAATCCAACGAATTAATAAACTCATGAGATTATTAATATTATAAACTCAACAAATTAATAAACCCATGGATATATATTATAAACATAAAATATCAACAAACCCAAATGATTAGTACTAATTTATTGTTATTATTATTATTTAAATTTAATATGATTAATAATAAATAATGAAAATCATTATTATTATTAATGATTATTTAAGTTTAATATCATTAATAATGATAGTATAATATCAATAATAATAAAATATTATTAATTAAAATATGATTATTAATTAATTAATAATAGCATTATTAATGATTAATTAATAATTTAATAAATAATAATATTATTATAAATCTACAAATATTAATAACACCTAACCAATTAAATATTAATAATAATCAATTAATAATTTTAATGAATAATAATTAATTAATTAAACAATAATAATAATTAATTAATTCAATGTAAATTGTTAATTAATTAATTATTATTATTTTCATTTTAAACTGAAAAATTAAAATATTAAATGATTAAATTATAAACTCAACAAATTATTAATATTATAAACTTATTCAATGAGCAAACACAAATGATATCTATGAATTAGTAAACAAGTGATAATTAATAATTTAATAAAGAATATTATTATTATTAGTTAACAAATATTAATAATGATTAATACACCCAACCAATTAAATATTAATAATAATCAATTAATAGTTTTAATGAATAAAAATTAATTAACTAAGCAATAATAATAATAATAATAATAATTAATTTAATTTAAATTATCAATTAATTAATTAAATTTGTTTTTTTATTAATTATTTTTATTAATAATAATAATAATAATAATAATAATAATAATAATAATAATAATAATAATAACAACAATAATAATAATAACAATATTATTATTAATTTAATAACAATTTATTAAACAATGAACTCAAACATTTTTTTTATAAAAAATAAAGATTGAAATTATAAATTCTATGAATATTATTATATCATAGAAATATGAAAGTTTAGATTAATAATCTAAACCTATTGATATTATAAATCCAAGACAATAATAAATGCAACTCTAAAAACCCAAAAGATTATAAACTTTAGGTATTAAAATTAAAAAATCAAGAGATTATAAACCCAAGAGAATAATATTAAGCCCAATGGATAAATATTATAAACCCAATGTATATAAATCCTAACAAAAATATTATAAACCCTAAAGTAAAAATGCTTAACCATGGTTAATCATAATTATAAAAACAAGTAATTTATAAACCCAAGGAAATAATAAACCCAAAAAGTTAATACCAAAAAACTAGTGTTTTATAAATTCAAGAGGTTAATATTATAATATGAAAATCAACCATGACCATGGTTAATTTTCATATTGAGACAATCTTTATAAAAATATGACATTAAACTATAACTTTAAAAAAAATTCTATTTGATTTAACTATCTTCTCCATATTATTATATGCTCTCTACTCATTTCTATCCCTACAAAATCTACATTTTGATGAGAACAATATAAATAGTATTAAAAATATCCCTGTGAATAAATAAATAAATAAATTCCAATAAGCCACTCAGAAACTTATGAATAACAACCAGTTGGTTGTTATCATGCTCCAACAATGTGAGTAAAACAATTAAAATTACATTGCATTCTCTGAAACCGTCGGCAAACCCTAAACTAGAACTAAATGTTTTTGAAACGTAAATATGCTGGGAAGGAGAAAATAAATGAATTTAGTGATTCTAACAAATGGCAAGAATGAGTTACATGACTCGTTTTTTTATTTCGAACAAAATAGCGTTACGTAAGAGAGGTTCCACGTTGCTAAAAATGGTAAATGTTTCATAAGTGCAAAGACATTCAAATCATGCATTAAACCTCTGGCAGAGAAACGTTTTCTTGTGCAAACATAATAGCTTTATGTAGGGTGACGTTCCACTTGCCGATAGCTAAAATGTTGCTATAGTTAAATGAAACATCAATTAGTGCTTTGGACATGGGGAAAACGTTTTAAAAAACTTTTCAACCAATATTTTTCAACAGTGAGGGCGAGTTCAACATTGGTGCAGGTTTTACGAAGCAATTTAGTGAATTTATTTTCCATTAATTTTTCTATATGTGTGGTCAATTATTAATTGTATATTAACTTTTTAATTATAATTTGTTTAAAAGTTAATTTAAACGAAGTTTAAATATTTCATTTAGAATATGTAAAAAATTATCACTTGAAATTGATAGAATGAAGATACAAAAATACACTAACATCTTTCAATTTCAACCATCAAATAAAAAAATTAATTAACATAAAAAAAATTAAAATAGCCAATTATACCTTCTTCTCATTAACAAGCTCCCACAATATCCCTTGTGAATACAATACATGTATCATATCACAACTCTATCAACCATGACAAATATGTAGTTTCCAAATTGAAAATCATAATGTGGTTTGGAACAAAACTAGGCAATAATCTCAGATAGTCTAGTACCGTACCAATTAGATTACTATGGAAGGAAATTTATTATTCAAAATTCGGCAGCTTATAAAGTTAGCGATACAGAGAAGATGGTCCAAGATATGCAGGAGGACCTTCAGCGACAGGAGGACCTAAATGTGAAGATGGTCCAAGATATACAGGAGGACCTTCAGCGACAGGAGGGCCTAAATCCCTTTGCAGGAGAGGGTCCGCATAGTAACTGCTTTCAGTTGGCACACCACCGATGGGTTTTCGATATTCTGCCTCCATTAACCTTTGACGATATAAAGATTCAATGCTCTGATAATCTAACTCAGGTTGCTTTGGTAATAGACTACCATATGGATTTTGTGATTGTAGACTCGCATACGGATTTTGAGCTTGAAGAGGAGCCTGAGAAATATAATCCCTTGCACCTCCATATCGTAACACCTCCCTCTCAGCTATAGCAGGATCAACACCATATGCCTGAGGAACATAATCAGTACGTCTTGCAGCTTCATCCTGATAGCGACGTAGCGTATCATCTCTCAACAATTCCTCTCGGCCAAGCTCTTCTCGACGCAGCTCCTCTCTTAGGAGCTCCTCTCGACGCAGTTCCTCTCTAAGCATTTGCTCCCTCATCATATTCTCCCTGAATTGAAGCTCCCTACTACGTTGAAGTTCAACTTGAACTCTAGGTTCAAGAGCGGGAGCCTCCACTGGAATGCGGTGAATTTCAGGGCGAGAATTAAACTGTGGTACTGGTAGGAAGAGCTCCGTAAGCTTTTTCACCTGTAAAACAAATAATTGTCCTAATTATAGAAGCCATAAAATAAATGTCTGAGCATGAGTTTCATTACAAATAATTAATTATAGATAGATACCTGTTGTGGATCGAGTTCAAACCTAAACTTATTCTTCCCATCATAGTTATCTTTGATTGCTTTCTTGAATATGTCTTCAGAAAGCGGCGAGCAATCACTTTGAATACGGAACCGCACCTGCACAAACATACTTCATTTAGAAAACCTAATCTCAACAGAAAACATATTTCATTTAGAAAAGACACGAAACCGAAATAGAATAGGCCCAAAATAAGATTGTATATAGAATCAAACATTGTATACAAACATTACCTGCGCGGGGAATGGCCTTTTAGAACTCCGGAAAGCATCTGGTTCCAGATTCATTCCTCCGGCAGACGCTGCCTTGTAGATACCATACATCAATCTAAGGTCAAAATCATACAAGAAGAGCTTCATTCCGGGCTTGACCTTTTCTACAAGCTCCTTTTTGGCTGCTGGCATGCCAAAAACTTTATATCGGAAACACTCCTGCTTAGTTTCAGAATTACACATAAAAATCAAGCCCGTAAACTTATCTTTGCCACTGCAATCTAATTCATCGTTTGCTTCCTGGCCGCCTTCTTTTTTCATCTTAGTTTTCTCAACCTTTGACACAGCAGGGTCTGCTGAACCGACCTTTGGTTCGTTCTCCTTTACAACGGTCTCTTTCTTAAAAGTCTTATCAACAACGTTAGTTGGTGCTGCTTCCTTTTCAGTTCCCCCAACTACTTCCTCACCATCGCGTGATCTCTTCTTGCTCTTTCCTTTCGCCATCTTGTTTACGAGCTTTAAGCAAATTTACGGGTAACTGGCTGGTCGATAATTTCTCCGGAATGCAATATACAGGGACAAAAATTTAAAAATACGAACTTGTGTCAGATATGCAAGGTTGGGAAGATGACCGCGGAGCTAAATGGATGATTTTTTTAATGCCTAAATTGTAGTTAACTGGGCCTCCTTTTATATAATTCGATGAGGGTTAATCTAGAATAACTAGCGGACCCTTAAAATTCATTCTAATTTAAATTTCCAACGCTGCCAAAAATTAAGCCGAACACCAAATTCGACATGGTCCAGGATTATTAAATTTTTGTCTAATAATGCGTGGACCCAACCAAAAGTTTAATTTCCATATAAATTAAGTTAATTCTTCCTGGACCTTGAACCTTCTTCTACATCGCTAAAGTCCATCTTGTTTATCACACATTTTATTCGTATTAAATAAAATGACTGGATTGCCAACCTGCATTATTCGTATTAAATGAAAGGACTATGCACTTTTAAACATAAGAGAAGATTGTATTTGTTCCATTTGGATATTTATAAACTTGAAAAACTTCTTGATTCAAGGATCTATATAAATACATTTATGAATTAGAGAATAACTTTGGTCCAATTCGCTTCTTGAAAATTATTGGAGGGAGGAGCGTTTACACCTGTCTCTTTGTTTGTCCAAGTGCAACCTGAAGTTGTAGAGAAGGGCATTTCATTACAAGAAAGAATATCAAGGAAGGATTCCCCTGAGGTATTCTCTAATTTTCAAGTTATTTTTTATTTATGCTTCTTAGTCGTATGTTACGTTCTCCAGGTTATTCCTTATTTATTCTTCCTGCTCATGTCAATTCTTTTCTGAGTATTTGTTTTTAGTGAAAAAGACAATTATTTATTTCTTCCTTGAAAAAAAAGGAAAATGGCATTGGTTGTTCATTCATGATCTGAATGATAGATGATAATAGAAGAAATTCATTGAAATGGGAATGTTGTTCCTAGTGATTTCAAAGGCACTCTTTCTCTAACTATTTTTCATCCCTACTTCATACACTAAGTATTCCAAATATATTTTTAATTTATATTTAGCTCTTAAAATACCATTATTCAACCATTTTTTTCTCCAACCGAAACATTGCGACGTCGTCTACATTTCTGTGAGCCATAAAAGAGTGCAGGAGGACTTGGAACTATGTGCAAGAACTCACTGTGTCACTTTTCTTATGATTTTACATATCTTTACCTTTTAAATCACCTTTAACCTCGGTTCTTTTTATGGTGACGTAATCATGGAGGACACAAACATTGAATGTAAACCCATAGCATGAGCACTTTCAATAACATACAATGTGGCAGGTAACCATGAAAATTGAAGTCTTGATAGTCCTTAAAGGGAATCTTGCATGTTTTCTAGAATACTGGCAGAAAAAATGACCTTTCAAATAAATTTAAATTTTGATAGAAACGCATTGCCATGGAAGTATTTCTCTTCTATTGATTTGTGATAGGGAAGGGCGGGTCTTATTTTTCTTGTCTGATCAATTATATTGTTGAGAATTTATGTATGGATCCAAGTCTTTACGTTTGCATCTGATACAAGTAACATTTTGACCAATCTGCAATTTTTTTAAATATCAAAATCCAACTAGTTTGGATGACACACTTGAAAACATGGTTTAGAGTTAGAAAGAAAACATGGTTTAGAGTTAGAAAGAAGGAATAATGAATGATATGTGTAGCTTTTTAATCACTAGTTGAATCATATGGATAGTGAATGAATGAATGGAAAGGGGATTTCAAGGTACACAGATTTACATTATTATTATATGAGATAAACCATTGTAAAACAATACACTCTATATTAGCATCTTAACAAAATTAGTTTTTCGGGTTAAATAAATTTTCATTATCGCTATTTCTTTATTTAGGTGTAATATATATATATATATAAGATATATAGTGTATATTAATGAGGGATGTCTATATATATAACCAATTATAAAATACAATTGATATATGTTCAACTATTAATTCTCCTTATAACTAGCACAACCACATTTACTAATGTGGTTGATATACTCTTATAACCCTATTAAAATACATGTACAACCACATTAATAAATGTGGTCGATATACGGGGATAGGGTTATATCCACCACCCACTATATTAATACTTGTTAGATATATTTTGTTAAATTCTAACTATTTATGATTATTAATAATTATATAAGTAATAAAAGCCTTATTATTTTATAATTATATATTTATTATTTTGTATATTAATATAATATTAGATATTACATAAAATTTTACTAATATATTAATAGTTTTATTTAAAACTATAATATAATTCACATATAACATAACAATAAAATTTAGTTATTATTAATAATTTGTATTTCTTGTCACCATTATATTTTCCTCAATAATTATTATATATTTAAAAATATAATTTTTAATATATTTTATCTAATTACTTGAAATAGAGTAATACTATTAACTATCTACACATTATATATATATATATATATAATTTAATAATAAAATATGCAATATTATAAAATTGTGTTAATATATTAATAGTCATAACTTAAATTACAATATAATTCACATATAATATAATAACAATAATTGGTTATTATTTATAATACATATTTATCTTTCACTAATATAGTGAATAATTATTATGTGTTTATTAATATAAATGTTAATACTTTCATATATTTATTTAAATTAAATTAAAAATATCTAATATATAAATTATATGTGAAACCAAAAAAAATATTATAAAAGTAAGGGATCAAGAAGTTAGAGCAGTTAATAGGATCAATATTAAAAACAAAAGGGATTAATAAAGCATAGGAATTAATATTTGAAACCCAAAGAATTAATAAAACCACATGATTATTAATATTATAAACATTGTGGATTGTTAATATTATAAACACAACTAATTAATAAACCTAAGAAATAAATATTATAAACCTAGGGAATAAATATTATAAACCTAAGGGATTAACATTAAATCCTAGGACTAATATTTAACCCTTAATATTAGGTTTTAATAAACACAAGAGACTATTAATATAAGAAATCCAAAGGATTAATATAACCAACCCAAAGAATTAGAAAACTCATGGGATTAATGTTATAAACCCAATTAATAAGAAAACCCAATGGATTATTAACATTATAAATATTGTAAATACAAAAGATTAATAAATCCAAGAAACCAATAACTTGAATAAACTAATATTGAAAACTAAAACGATTAATAAACCCTATGAATTAATATTTTGAACTCAAGGGATTAAGAAATCAAATGATTAAATTATAAACCCAAATAATTATTAAGAGTATAAACCAAAGTGACTAATAAACCTAACGGTTTAATATTATAAACCCAATGAATTAGTAAACACAAGGGATAAATAATATAAACCTAATTTATTCACAAATCCAAACAATCAATATTAAAAACACATGGGATTAATAAATCCTAGGAATTAACATTTTAAATCCAAAAAATTAATAAACCCATAACATTATTAATATTATAAACCTAACAAATTAGTAAACACAAAAGATACAACCTAAAATATCAACAAAGGCAAATGATTACTACTAGATGCTTCTTATTCTTATTATTATTATTTTAATTTAATATTATTAATAATAAATAATGAATATCATTATTACTAATTATCATTATTTATCATTAATATCATTAATAGTGATAATATAATATTATTAATTAATAATATAAGTATTAATTAATTAATAATATCATTATTAATGATTAATTAATAATATGATTATTAATGATTAATTAGTAATTTAATAAATAATAATATGATTATTAATTAACAAATATTAGTAATAATTAATACACCCAATCAATTAAATATTAATAATAATTATTTAATTAAAGAATAATAATAATTTATTAATTCAATTTAAATTAATTACTTAATTAATTATTAAAATATTCTTTTTCCTCAAGAATTAATATTTTAAATTGAAATATCACGAAAATCAAATGATTAAATTATAATTTTAAAGAATTATTAATATTATAAACGAAAGTCACTAATAAACATAAGGGTTTAATATTATAAAACTAATGAATTAGTAAACACAAGGGATAAATATTATAAACCTATATGATTCACAAATCTAAACAATCAATATTAAACACACATGAGAGTAATAAACCCTAAGAATTAACATTTTAAATCCAAATAATTAATAAACCCATGGGATTATTAATATTATAACCCAATGAATTAGTAAAACCAAGAAATACATATTATAAACTAGAATAACAACAAACCCAAATGATTAATACTAGCTTCTTCTTATTATTATTATTATTATTATTATTATTATTTAATATTATTAATAATAAATAATGAATATCATTATTATTAATAATGATTACTTAAATTTAATATCATTAATAGTGATAATATAATATCTTATGTGTAAATAACTTCTATTTATGTTTCATAAGCTAGACATTTGAACTTTAATCAAAAGGGATGTGTACCAAATGAGAATTATGAGATCATTTGCCAAATCCATGAGGATGGAAAGAGGCAAATACTTTTCCCAAAAATATTTCAAAAATCCTTGAAAGAATTTATTTCCAAATTAGATTTTAGAGGAAAAATCTAGTTTTTCCCCAATGAGGTGGAGAGTAGTTGGGAAGAGGTAAAAAGCTGAGAAAAGCAGAAAATAGCTTTAAAAATCCCTAAATAAGGGAAGCCTAGGCAAACAGGAAGAAAAGCATCCTGAAATTCTAGACGCAGAATTAGAAACAGGCTTTGGGGAGCAAAAGCTTAAATAAGCTACTCCTAAATATATTAGAGGTTGGTCTATTCTAGGAGATGATCTCAGCTCGGGGGTGAGTTCTGGGAGACAGAAGAACTCTAAGGTTGGGAGGTTGGTCAATTGCAGCAGTGGTATGTCTCTAAGTTTCTGAATGGTTTTACTACCTATTCCTGTACAAAATGGTTATACACAATTGTTTGATTAAAATATTGGATTTGTTAGTTCCTAAATTTAAGAGAATTGTATAGAAGGAATTAACCCTCTTAATTCTGTAGAGTTGTAGGAATAGAAATCTATGGGGAGAATCCAGCAGAGTCTCTAAACCAATGTTGGTTTAAATCTGAGGATACATGTTACTCCACAGATAAATTAGTGATTTAACTTTAATCTGCTTCTAGGTAAATAGAATAACTCTGATATATATACATATGAAGAAAGCAACATGAGATTACATGCACAGAGATCTCAAATTAAACTAGACCAACTGTAATCTGAGTTGTGTAGAAGATGATAGAAAACACATGATGTCCTATGGTAAATACACCATTTATACACAAACAGAAGCACAAGAAAAATTTATTTTATGCATATAAAAATCTATTATTATAACATAATGAAGTAAATATCAGTATAGTGAAGGGAACAGTTCATGAGAGTAGACTATCTAGTGATTTAAAACAGTCAAAGCTCTATTATAAATATACATGTATACATAGTTAATTAACATAAGGCTGCAAGCTAAGACTCAGCATGATTAGATAAAAAATTTATATGAACTACAGACTACTGATTGAAAGAAGGATGAGTGAAGATTGCCTCTATATCATTTGGGTTGAGTAGTAGTTAAAAATAAATTTCATATAAAGAATTGTCAGAAATTTACTGAAGAATGAGCACAAAATGAAACATCTACTTGAAGTAGTAAACACATAAAGTGAAGCAGAAATATAAGATAATAATTGTAAGCAGAAGCCTCCTACTTCCTAGAAGGAGACGAGAAAACAGTTGGGATATATCCTAAACCATGTTACATTTATAGAGAAATTGTTTTGTGGGAATAAATACAAGAGATAAATTTCAAACTGTGTCACATTAAACGTGGAGAATCTGAAATAAAAACAGAGACTTAACTCATATTTATATTCTTATTAGTAATACAAAATGACTCTATTAACAAATATTACACTCAGTCCCAACATTTTATTGTGGAAGAATCATAAATTTATAATCCATACAACTAACTGGGAATCACCAAAGCTGTACAACTGTATAGATATAAAAGTACCAATGGCTTAAAAATGTGCAAACAAGAAATAGAAGAAATACCCTTAACGCATGAGCAAAACAATTTATGCTACTCATAGTCAAATTTAAATGACAAAGTGAAACGATAATTTATATGTATGAGGAAAGTCCGACGCTGCACAACTTAAGAAAAAATATTTGGATAACATTCGTTAGGGTTCTTCCTGAAGATATTAAATCGAAATTTGAGCATTTAACATTAATGTTCATATACAGTGATCCAAATTTATGTTCAGTACAAAAATATGTTAAAAGTGCCGAGAACCCATATTGGGTCTGAATCTCCAGAAGGAGAAGTCGTTATAGAAACTGAGCCGATGTGACATTAACCCTGTATATTTCAAAACGAAATTTTAGAGGTCAGAGGATAAACCTACCCCCGACGCACCGTAACATCTCCCTTTTAATTTGCTCAACAATTTTCTTTTCTATAGCATTTCTTTCTTCATATATATAATTAATCATAGATATATATTCTTAATAGTATTTCTAGAACCAAATAGCATTATAATAATTGGGGATAAATGTTATCAACATATGGATAATTAATACACTATTCAACTTAACATAACATATGTATAATTATAACAACATATGTATTATAATAACTGTCATAATATTTTATGGATAAATGTTATGAACATATGTTATATATTAATAATATGAATTTATGAGCATATTCTTCATACGGACTTTCATTAGGGTTTTAATTCGATTAACCATTGTATCTATATATCATATAGGTTCGGGCTTTCGTACCTTATCAAATTGGATATATTTTATTAGTGTAACTTCCACCCTATATATACCACTTGTTATTAAGAGTGAATCTCCAATTTATACCACTGACCGAAAACTTAAAATTGACAACAGTTAAATTACTTGCGCCATTGTTATAACCTCATGTGGCTTATGGGTGAAATTCAACAGTGCGATACACATGAAATTTGACAACTCGATATTACATTTCTGGCAAGGGTAAAAGACACTTACGTTACCTTGCTCAATCTTGTGTCAGGAGGTAGGCACGCGCTCTGTCTATCCTCGCGGGAGATTCACGGTTCGAGGATGGCGTCTATACTTCGCACGGCTAGAGAATTTCCCTTTCATCTAACCCTAGTACCATTTATTATAAACGGAAGACACATAACCCCCGTGTACTGATATACATTTCTCAGGAGTCAAGTCGGCGCCGAAGAACTCAGGTTTCGCCGATTTGGTACTCGATTTTCCTGTTCGGGTAATAGTTAAATAATACAAGGCGGTACTCATTCACTTCCTTGAGTTGGTTTTCTGAAATCACCTCGGGATTTTGCTGAGGCTCTATCATTGTAGTTCTAGGTTTGAGCGCTGCCCTAACTTGTGCTTGACCCTTGATCCACATGACCACTGCTCAGTTATCGGTTTCATGTTCAGGTTATAAAACCTATTCTTTTCATGGTTATACCATTTTACTGGGGTTACTACTCCTCATTCCGCCTTCTCATATTGTGACCATAGCCCTCAGCTATCTGCAACGACGAGGATCTCAAGGCGTGAGTTTCCCTTGCCGAGAACTGGTAAGCGATTCCCTTCTCCCATTCTATCTGTGTTCATTTTTTTTGTGTTTATCCTCACAGCATAGAGTGGCTTTAGAGTTTATTTTCCTCTTAGAGAATAAGTCTTTTTGGTTGAGCTATGATCACTAGTACTACGACCCCGTCTCTCGATTTTATTTCCCCTTGCCATGTAGAATCTGGTTAATATGGTTTCCGCCCATCATATCTCACTTTTGACGTTTGTGGAGTTAAATAATTTTGTTCCATTTCTATTATATATATATACAGGGTTTTGAAAATACATCCGGCGTCCTTACTCTCTCATAGAACGAGTATTAATTCCAGAACATCGACCACCTTTACCATTGTTAGTGCAGGTCTCGTTTTCGGTTTATTTTAATACCATTCTCCGGTTTTTATTATTAATATCTTATCCTCACTTATTACTAAGTCACGTTTTTCTCTAATGGAAGGTACACAGAGCCTTCGTCTCCATGCCAATGTTTCCAGTAAATATGTTTCACGTCTTACCAATTTCTCATTTCAACTCGAGTTCGCCTAACGTATAGGGTTTCAACTCTCCTACAACTGAGCGATCGAAGTATAACTCGAAATGCAGAAGGTTTTGTAACTTTTTACTTCAGTTAATCACCTTTGGCTTGGTGTAACGTTTGTCGGTCGGTTACGGTTCTACTTACTGTAGAAAAAATGGTTTACGACACAAACTGCTTGTCTTAACATGCGACTACGCACAGGGTTTGTTTTTTTTTTTTTTTTTCCTATCACTACTGCCATACAATATTAACTCGACGGCCAAATTTTATATACATTAACCCTTTAGAAGAGTATCTGATTGCATTGCGTTCTATACTCTGTATTTATTCATGAACGCACTTATGACCGGGTTCGTGGGGATTAAGTCTGTACGTAGATATCAAGTGCGACTGTCATATTTTTTTTTCTTTTCATTTAGATCATACATACTTTTCTTATATATATATATATATATGACAGATCTATATCTCAGAAGGCTGTCGTTACATTCCCTTCGGTCGTGCTAGCCCAGGTTAATACTTTTCATATATATGTATTTAATTGATAAAACTGAGCTATTTCTATTAGAATGATGGAGAATATTACGATTAGGAAGAAATCAAATTTTTAAATTATGTTTTAAGTTCCAATACTATTATTGACATAGCATGATGTCGACAAGAAAGGAATGAATAGCCCTACGATTTCTAGGTATGTCCCCACGTTTCAATTCATGTACAATCCTTACAGATTCTATTTTCCTACTTTCCCAATAGAAATTTTTATCACGGTTCATTTAATATATTTTTCTGTTATGGTAAGCTGGATAAATTAATAGACCCTAAAGGCTATTTTGTTCCGATCATGCTTTATTTTTCTAAGATATATGTGTATTTGTAACACCCCCAATTTGTGTGTTGAATTTTTAATGTTAGACATTGAACTTTAATCCTAAAGGGGGGGTGGACCCCAAGGGATAAGTATGGTGTAAATGTATTTGCATATTTTATTTGAGGAAATAAATAAAATGATTGTGCATTTTGACCAAGATGAGAATTAGAGATCACTTGCCAAATCCATGAGGATGGATAAGGCAATAAATCCCCAAAAATCTTTCAAAAATCCTTGAAAGAAATTAATTTAGATTTGAGGAGGAATCTAAATTTCCCCAATGAAGAGGAGTAGTTGGGAAGAGGTGAGAAAAAGCTGGAAAAGCTGAGGAAAAGCATAAAACAACTTTAATGAGTCCCAAAATGGGAAGCCTGGGCTAAACAGGAAAGAAAGCATCCTGCTATTCTGGACGCAGAATTAGAAACATGCTTTGGAGAATTATGAGCTTAAATAAGCTGCTCCTAAGCAGATCAGAGGTTTATCTGTTCTAGGAGGTGATCTCTACTCGGGGGTGAGTTCTGGGAGACAAAGAGAACTCTAAGGTTGGGAGGTTGGTCATTTGCAATAGTGGTATGTTTCTTAAAGTCTCGTTAATCTGAAATTTTATGGTATGAATTGGCTACATATAAAATAAGTTTGAAGGATATGATTTATGTTAGTACTACATTTAACAAAATCCATTTCAAGGCATTCACCTTTCAGATTTTTTTTAGTTGTAGACTAGGAAGGGATGGAGTGAAACCCCAGAACCTCTAAACCAAGGTTGGTTTAGATCTGCGGTTACTTAGTCTCCATAGATATGTAAATATTATTTTGTTTTCTTTGGATACAAATGGGATATTTTAGGCTTATAGGTATGCTAGAAAATTTGTGTCATAACATTACAAGTTTCATGATAGTGCAACGAGAAGTAAAAATATTTGATAGTGCAACGAGAAGTAAAAATATTAAAGTATGCATGTTGCAATTTTTGTAGTTAGAAAAGTATTATTAATCTATAGAGGTGCTACATTTCTTACAGCCTTAAAGTGTAGATGGCACGGTTTACCTACTTCTAGATCTGTGAAACAACTATACCACAACACACTGGAAGTTAAAATTTATGCATCCTATTCAAACTATTGTCGACTACCTTTACATATGTGAAATAGCAAGTAACGATAAGCGTTGAGCGCTAACTCTATAGCAATTAACCACCATGATACTTTGTGCGGGGAATGAAATAAAAATAGATGTAAACAATATAAATCTGCTATTACATGAGTAGTCAACTAAACGACTTGGGGGTTAGTATTTATTTCATTATACAATGAACCTGCCTTAAGTTAAGACCACCGCCTTTTAAATAGGTTTCTACTCACAACGTTTAAGTCCATTTTAACCAGAACATATAAAGGAACAAACGTAAAACAACGCGGTGATAAATATATATATGAGTAACCCCAGTTTTAAATATGTATGTTAATGCGAATTTTGATTTTTGTTGCGATGTCATTAATATCACTGGTGTAGCACCATCATAGAATACATGGGGACGTTGAGGCAAACCATTCCAATCTCTGTACATACAATTCAGACGCTACTTCACACTTCGGTGGTGACAAACCGAATTTCAAGATCAAGCCATATTGCATGAACTATTAATTAAGAACGACAAAGAGTATATATAGATAGACAGATATAAATGAAAAAACCTAACTATTAACCAGTTATTACATGCGGCAAAAACCTTATAGTGCTGGGGATAACTGTAATAGTTACGATTTGAAATTCGAAAAAAAAATAAGTACTATACTGAGGCACGAAAACAGTTATCACCTGTAACTTCCAAGGCAAAAGGGAAAAGAGAATTTTCTGTTACGCTTCACATAAGCTATGATCAGTACTATTATTAACAAAATGAGCGTTTGTTGCAGTAACCTTGTTTTAAAAAAAAAACATTTTAGAATCAGGGTTTCAGGCATAATAAACGAAATTCTACTGCATTTCATAAACACCACTCCCAGAAATAAACCAGAGGGAAAAGGGCGTAATAGGGGAATGGCGGGACACTTTTGCACCAGCTCACCTGAAGTCAGCCTGCGTTAAACAGACGTGGAAGATGAAATGGAAACGTTTTACAGTAGAATTATTACCGAATAGAATCCCCTTCAGTTAGTGAGGAGATAACCGCCGAATAGAAATGAAACGACAAAAACATTATCACATGGGGCCACGGTGTTATCCTTACTACCTCCCTTAACTCCGTCTTGCATCTACAAAGGCAGAGCCTCCGTCCACTTACAGGAATGATTGAAACAAAACGTGTGACCCCGGCAACAATAGCCGCACCCATTCGTCCTTTGAAGAATCGATTCCGGGTCCATCTTCTCACCCTGATCGCTGAAACAAAATGAGTTAGTGGGGCGTATAGGTAAACGCAAAGAATAACTATAAAAACCCTGAAGGAAAAACGATCACCGCTGTGCCACAAAACGAATAGGAGAAGAGTAAATAAAAAATCTTAATGAGCAGAGATTAGAGAGGGTATTTAATGAGATATAAGAGTTACCTACTGGTGAGGAAATCTACATGCATTACGACTAGCTTGCGCCGTGGTAAGCAACCTGAAATCTAGAATCTGCCACGAAGCCACGCAGCAACCATGTAAAGCATGACAAGAAAAACTTACTAAACCAAAACGCAGCCAAACTTGCCGTGCCTGGACAAAGTAGAGGAAAGACATCAATCTATAACAAAACGCTGAGAGGCTTGGGTTAAATGAAACAAGCAAATAAAAGCGCTAAACGAAAAGTAAGAATTATGGGCAATGGAGGGATTATAATACAAACCGGGAAACCCTAAGTTGAAATCAACCATCGTACGTGGGAAATATGGTGCAGGAATGAACACAGCGACCCTGCGTTTTGATAAAATCCCGAGAGGGATATTATGAAGTCTGTGGCACAGCCACCTCAGTACCAATCGATAGGTTAAATATTTGTTTAAGTGGTCATGGTACCGGGCCAACATATTTCCGACGAATGCACCCATACCGAAATGTCCTTTACATCTTCTCTAACCAGCTGTTGATGGTAGATGGTTTCAGGGCAAGAGATGTGGTACGAATGATGAGCAGAATCGTCCCATTCTTGAACTGGTAGCACGCAAAGCTGCAGCCTGAAACCTAGTGGCGACGGAGGGAAGGGCGCTTGTCTCTCTCCTATCCAAAAGACGGATTTCGTATTTGTACAACCATTCAACACACCGACACGTAACGATATCACAACAAAAACCACCATCTGTCACTCCTAAACCTGAGATTGAAATATTCGGCGCCGGCACGTACATGTCAGAGAAGGGTAAGGAACCACGCGTTTAGGGTTGAGCGGTAGCACAGCTATGAGGACGAGGTGGTCCGATACAAACTTAGTAATCTCCCTGATCGGAAAGTGATGTTCTCAATCACACGTAAGAAGTTATGTAAGTCAGCGCAACAATACTTAGGAACGCTGTAGGTTTCGAAATCGGAACTATGCCTCATAACGTGCCTGCACATAGCCGATATAAATATGGTTAGACTCGTAAAACCAATTCATGGTATATTAAACCAGCAAAAGCCCCGCGCACTTTTGGGTTGACAACTGTCATATATGTATATCTGCCGCGGTAAGCTATCATGTCACGACTCGAACAGAGTATTGAATATGAAGACTAATATAAGTAGGGGTATACATATAGGACGAGTTGAATGAAACTATTAATTTCGATTTCTCGTCAAAATGGGAATTTAATATCTAACAAATTATATATATATATGCATTTTGGCAAAAAGGGGAATTTAATATTCTTTAAAAATATATATATATATACCCTTTGGGGTATACGAATGTCTAACAAGATAGAAATACTAAAAAGGGACCTATTACAATAAAGAAATAAAAAGGGTCATGAATATAACATCGGTCATATATATATATATATGCAATCAATTCATTGGTAAAGTGGTTCGATGTACATGGTATATATATATAATTGTTATATATATGTAATGAAATATATATACTTATATACGGATTCAATGAGAGTAACAAGAGGTGTGCTATAGATATATCTACATAAATATATATATATGACTGTAAGATACATGGTCGAAGTCTAGGGGTGGATTCAAAAGTATATGTGTTGAATATATATAGGATGGGTGAGATTATTGAAAAATATGTATGCCATATAGACTAGGGTTATATTATGTCTAGACAAAAAAAAATATACAAACACATCTCATGATAATAACAAAAGGGATGGAGGCATATATATATAGATATAATTGGTTGCAAGGAATACAGTTGGCATGTTCAATGTTGTTATGAAGAGAAAGATGCTAGAGGGCTAGAAGAAACTTATTCAGAGTAGGAAAAAAAAAAAAAAAGTTAAACTGAGGTGTTATAGTTGTATTATCCCATAACCTTAAGCTAATTTAGCAAGGTTTAATACATATTTGGTTTTTAACAATTTAGCATTCCATACTATATGAATACTCTTATCCCGTGCATGATAGTTCTATGGAAATAATTATATATGTATTTTTGGTTTTGTATATATATATATAGACCAATCAAATGATAATAAAAAGTAACTTATTCAAATGCGGCTACAAAGATTTTATATATAACATTATAATTTATAGTGCCTAGCTCAGTACCGCACATGCTTCATTATTGACGGAATAGCATAGTTCTATTTTATGTTACAGCATTGTGTTTTTTTCTTTTTTCTTTTATATGATATCTTTGTCAGGATGTAACATTCTGGTACAAAAAACTACTTAAATTATGTTCCCCTTATCTGCTGCTTCACTTATGAGAGTTATTTTATTTTCAACATACTAATAGTTTTTCATTCAAATTAAGACTAGTTTTGCATGAGACTTCTTTTCTTTTTAACATGGAGAACCAGATTAAAGTTATACTGAATGTACTAATAAAGGAGTGAAGGATTTGGCCCTCATTTACTTAATCAGACTCATAATTGGATATTACTATATTTGAAGCCGCTTAAACTAAATCATCTGTGAAGAACTACGTATCGTCAGATTTAAACCACCTTGGTTTAGAGATTCTGATGGATTCTTCATCATAGATTTAATTTCTACAACTAGGCAGAATTACAAAGGTGAATACCTTATAACTAATTCTGTTAAATGTAGTATTTATGTTTTAATAAACAATTAACTTTTATATGTAGCCAATTCATGCAGTATACAGTAAACACATTCAGAATTTTCAAATACATACCAATCATGCAATAGACCAACCTCCCAACCTTAGAGTCCTTCTGTCTCCCAGAACTCACCCCCGAGCTGAGATCACCTCCACCACAGACCAACCATTGATCTGTTTAGGAGCAGCTTATTTAAGCTAATGTTCCCCAAAGCATGTTTCCAATTCTGCGTCCAGAATAGCAGGATGCTTTTCTTCCTGTTTTCCTAGGCTTCCCATTTTAGGGACTCTTTAAAGCTGTTTTATGCTTTTCCTCAGCTTTTCCATCTTTTTACCTCTTCCCAACTACTTTCCTCATCATTTGGGAAATTTAGATTCTTCCTCAAAAATCTAAATTAGAAATAATTCCTTTCAAGGATTTTTTTTGAAAGATTATGGGGAATAGTTGCCTTATCCATCCTCATGGATTTAGCAAGTGACCTAAAAATCTCATTTTGGTCAATATGCAAACAATCATTTTATTCATTTCCTCAACTTAAATATTAAATTACATTCACAAAATACTTATCCTTTGGGGTCCACTCCCCTTAGGATTAAAGTTCAAATGTATAGCTTTGAAATTCAAACACATAAATTGGGGGTGTTACATATTCCCCCTCTGAAAATAAACACCGTCCTCGGTGTTGTTATTCAACTACTAGAGTTCATTTTTCAAACAAAAATGGATATCTTTCCATCATTTCAACTTCTCTTTCCCAGGTAGCTTCTTCAGCAGTAAAGTGCTTCCACTGCACCTTTACTCTTGCTACCGTTCGGTTCCTCAATTCAATTTCTTCCCGCTCCAATATTTGAAGCGGTTCTGGCAGAAACTCCCCTTCTGGTTCCACCTATACAACATTCCAATCAACTATGTGAGAAGCATCATGGACATATCTTTTTAACAATGAAATGTGAAACACATCATGAACTCTAACATGGGGTGGTAAGGCCAGCTTGTAAGCCACTGGTCCCACCCTTTCTAATACTTCAAAAGGACCACAATATCTAGGAGCTAGTTTTGCACAACTTCCAGCATAAAGTGTGCTCTTTTTGGGTTTAATACGCAAGTACACATGTTCTCCCACTTTAAATTCTCGGTGTACTCTCTTCTTATCAGCATAGTTTTTCTGGCGATCTTGTGCTGTCTTGATGTTTCTTTGTATCTGTTTAACAATTCTTTCCATCTCTTGTAAGGCATCAGGCCCCAATATTAGTTTATCTTCTGGTTGGCTCTAGCTCAAAGGAGTACGACACTTTCTTCCATACAGTGCCTCAAACGGACTCATCTTGATAGAGGATTGGTAGCTATTATTATAGGCAAATTCGGCTAAATGCAAATACTCTTCCCACTTTGATGGCCTATCCATCACATACATTCTCAGCATATCCTCCAAAATTTGATTAGTCCTCTCTGTCTGCCAATTGGTCTGAGGGTGATAGGCGGTACTAAAATTCAACTTAGTACCCATCCCTCCAGATAGCCCTTTCCAAAAAGCTGTTGTGAACTTAACATCTCGGTTAGAAAAAATGACTTTTGGGACTCCATGTAATCTTACTATTTCTTTTAGAAACACCTCTGCTACTTGGGCTGTCCCAAAAGTAGACTTAACAGGTATAAAGTGTGCATCTTTTGTTAAGGTGTCTACTACCACCATTACTAAGTCATGTTGGTGTTTGGTTTTGGGTAATCCTGTGATGAAATACATAGAAACAGTGTCCCACTTCCATTCTGCAATTGTTAAAGGGTTTAAAAGACCTGCCGGATGCTGATGCTCTATTTTGACTAATTGGCATTCCATGCATCTACTTAAATATTCTGCTACATCTCTTTTCATTCCTGGCCAGAACATCTTCTTTTTCAGGGTTGTTAATAATTTCTGATATCCTGGATGTCCTACATATGGCTATTTCTGATACTCATCCAGAATTTCCCTTTTTAAGGACTCTACATTGGGAATATACAACCTGTTTTTATAACAGATCAGCCCTTTTTGGTTTTGAGTGAAATCAGTTTTCTCCTTTTTCTGTAGTTTCACCAAGAGTGTTTCATAGTTTGGATCTTGATTTGCTGCTTTTCTCACCAACTCTTCTACTTCGATCTGGGCACTACTTCCAATGCTGTTTATATTCTGACAAGAATTCTTGCTTAATGCATCAACAACTTTATTTTCTTTTCCCTTGATATGTTTTATGTCCATATCAAATTCACTTAAAAAGGACAGCCATTTGGCTTGTCTTGCATTCAGATCAGTTTAGGAAAAGAAATATTTGAGACTAATATGATTAGTCATCAATGTAAACTTTTTCCCAAGAAGATAGTGCCGCCACATTTTCAAAGCATGGATAACAGCTGCTAATTCTAAATCATAGGCACTATAATTCTGTTCATGTATTTTCAGTTTCCTAGATTCATAGGCAATAACTGAATTTTCCTGCAAAAGGACTCCTCCCAACCCCTCTCGACATGCATATGTACATACAACAAATTCTTTATCAGGATCTGCAATCTTTAGGATAGGGGCTGTAGTGAGTTTTAGTTTTAATTGGTTAAAGTTGTTTTGGCATTTGTTTGTCCATTCAAATTTGACACCCTTTCTTTGTAATGATGTTATGGGATGTGATATGGCAGAAAATCTCTCCACAAATCTGCGATAATAGCCTGCAATCCCCATGAATGATCTTACTGCTGAAATATCCATTGGTACAGGCCATTCTTTTATAGCCTTTATCTTTTCAGGGTCAACCGCAAGGCCTTGTTCAGAAATAATATGGCCCAAGTATTGAATCTTATCCTTATAAAATTCACATTTGCTGAACTTGGCATATAGCTGGTTTTCTTTCAGAGTTTGTAACACTATCCTCAAGTGTTCTCTATGTTCATCCTCATTTTTGGAGTAGATCAAAATATCATCTATGAACACAAGAACAAATTTATCCAAGTACTTATTTAACACACTGTTCATCAGACACATAAAGGTGGCAGGGGAATTTTTTAAACCAAAAGGTAGGACTACAAATTCGTAGTGTCCATACCTGGTTCGAAAGGCTGTTTTGCTGATGTCTTCTTCCTTGATTCTGAGCTGGTGATAACCAGTTCTTAAGTCAATTTTCGAAAAGACTGAAGCTCCTCTCACTTGATCAAAAAGATCATCAATTCTAGGTAAAGGGTATCTATTCTTAATGGTCAACTTGTTCAGTTGGCGATAATCAATGCACATCCTAAAAGTTCCATCTTTCTTTTTCACAAATAGGACCGGTGCTCCCCAAGGAGACACACTCGGTCTAATGTAACCTTATCTAGCAATTCTTGTAATTGCATTTTCAGTTCCATAAGTTCAGGGGGACTCATTCTATAAGGGGCTCGGGAAACAAGTGTTGCTCCCGGCACCAAATCGATTGTAAATTCAATTTCTCTTTTGGGGGGAAGATGAGGAATCTCATCTGGAAAGACTTCCTTAAATTCCCTTACCACCGATATCTTATTCAATAGATTTTCTCCAGTTTTCTGTTCTACTTCCTCCACATGTACTGCATAAACTTGATATCCTTTCCTGGCTAATCGTTTTAATTGGAGTGCTGATATTTGTCTTACCGAAATGGATTTTGGTTTTCCTTTTAGAGAAAAAGGTTTCCCCTCTTCATCCACACAATGCAGGGTTTTATCCCAACAGTTCATCAGGGCTTTCTTCTTTTCCAGCCAGTCCATTCCTATCAGCAAGTCATAAGAACCTAAAGGCAGTATGTTCAGATTTACTTCTGTTTGAAAATCATTTAATTTGATTGCTGTTCTGGGCAATTTATGTGTTACCTTTCTCTTAGTTCCAGTGGCTAGCTGTACCAACCATGACTGCTGAAATTTTTCAGGTTTAAGATTACATTGTTCTACAATTTTTGGACTAATGTAACTCAAAGAAGCACCTGGATGAATCAAAACTGTAATAGCTTGGTCAAAAATATTACCTTCCATTTCAACCATGGTAGCTTGATGTTCTGCTTGACGGTTCTCCAAGGCTACACTGATAGTGGGTATGCTTCATTCTATGTCATTTACTGTGGTTGCTTCTCGATCTCTTATAATCATCTGAATATTTCTGTGGGGACAATTCCCCAACAGATGGGGTTCTCCGCATCCCCAACATTTCAACGGTTCCTTCATTTTAACTGTGCCCTCTTTCTTATTGTCTCCCTCCATGTTCCTTGAAGCCACCTGTGACTGAGCAGTTTGACTTTCTCTAGATTTATTAAATTTCTTTTGCTGATGATCTCTGCCAAAATTCTTCAAATATGCCGGTTTTTGTCTCCTCCCCTTGAACTCACCTTTGTTTAGCCAGCCTTTTCCTTGTTCAGCCTTTCCTTTAAACTACTGATAGCATAGTCTTGCTTTCGTCATTGCCTCATCCATAGTTTTTGGGTTATCAAACTCAATCTTCTCTTTATACGCAACTGGAAAACAATTCAGAAACCTTTGCACCTTTGCTTTCTCTTCCCTAATATAAGGGACATATCTCAACAGATTCGTAAACTTAGTGACGAACTCATCAATAGTGAGATGTCCCAGTTTAAGTTCATGAAATTCCTTAGCTTTATCACCATAATAACGTTCATTTAGATAGGGTTTTTTGAACTTAACCTGGAAATATTCCCAAGTAACTGTCTTTTCATCAATGGCGTGAACCATTTTTGTCTCCTCCCACCTCAAGGTAGCCTTACCTTGTAGCTGATAAACAACTAATCTAGCCTTCAGATTGCTTTCATATTGATAAACCTGGAAATACTTAATCATATTCAGCAACCAGGCTTCAGCATCTTCCTCCTTCTCCCCATCATAGGAGGGAGGTTTGATCTTTCGGAATTCCCCCTGTGATTATTTTTTCTGCTTATACTGATGCCTACTCGCATCATCATCCTCAGATTCATCAATCTTCCTCTTTCCGGAACCTTCGCCTTCATGGTTGTTCCGTGAGGTTAGCTCTCTGATGAGCTTTTCCTGCTCCTTACTGGCTGATGACAACTTGTCATTCTGGCTTCTCAGCTCAGCCAACTCTTGTTGCAACCTGTGCAAGATAGCCATCACCGGAGCATTGGGATCTGGCGTACTAAAATCATCACGCAGATCCACATAAATCTCTTCACCTTTTGCCATTCCAGCACCATACTACACCACACAATACAGATTAGTAAAATAAAAAAAAACTCTTTTTTTTTTTTTCCACAATACTTATTTATACACAGCAATAGTGAGCACAACATCAATAGCCCAGCTTTATAACGTGGGCTCTGATACCATTTGTAACATCTCCCTTTAATTCCCCAAACGAAATTTTTTTTTTCTAGCATTTCTTTCCTCATATATATAATTAATCACATATATATATTCTTAATAATATTACTAGAACCAAATAGCATTATAAGAATTGGGATAAATGTTATCAACATATGGATAAGTAATAACCCTATACAACTTAACATAATAATAACATATGTATAATTATAATAACATATGTATTACGATAACTATCATAATATACTATGGATAAATGTTATTAACATATGTTATATATTAATAATATGTATTTATTTGAATAGACGGCCTTTCGTTAGGGTTTCAATTCGCTTAACCATTGTATCTATATATCATACAGGTTCGGAATTTCGTACCTTATCAAATTTGATATATTTGGTTAGTGTAACTTTCACCCTATGTATACCACTGGTTATTAAGGGTGAATCTCCGAATTATACCATTGACCGAAATCTTAAAATCTACAACTATTAAATTACTTGCGCCATTGTTAGAACCTCGTGTGACTTATGGGTGAAATTCGACAGCGCGATACACATGAAATTTGACAGCTCGATATTAAATCTCTGGCAAGGGTAAAAGATACTTACGTTACCTTGCTAAGTACTTGTGTTTGGAGGTAGGCACGCGCTCTGTCTATCCTCGCGGGAGATTCACAGTTCCAGGGTGGCGTCTATACTACGCACGGCTCGAGAATTTTCTCTTTTCTCTAACCCTAGTACCATTTCTTATGAACGGATGACACGTAACACCCGTGTACTGATATAAAATTTGCAGGAGTCAAGTCGGCACCGAAGGACTCAGGTTTCGCCGATTTGGTACTCGATTTTTTTGTCCGGATAATAGTTAAATAATACAAGGCCGGTACTAATTCATTCCCTCGAGTTGATTTTCTGAATTCGCCTCGGGATTTCGCTGAGGCTCTGACATTGTAGGTCTAGGTTCTAGCGCTGCCCTAACCTGCGTTTGACCCTTGATTTACATGACCACTGCTCAGTTTTCGGTTTCATGTTCAGGTTATAAAACCTATTCTTTTCATGGTTATACCGTTTTACTGGGGTTACTACTCCTCATTCCGCCTTCTCGTATTGTTACCACAGCCCTCAGATATCTGCAACCACGAGGATCTCAAGGCGTGAGTTTCCCTTGCCTGAAACTGGTAAGCGATTCCCCTCTCCTATTTTATCTATGTTCATTTTTTTTTTCGTGTTTATCCCACAGCCTAGAATGGCTTTTTGCGTTTATTTTCCTCTCAGAGACTAAGTCTCTTTTGTCTTAGCTATCGGCACTAATACTACGACCCCGTCTCTCAATTTCATTTCCCCTTGCCATGTAGAATCTGGTTAATATGGTTTCCGCCCATCATATCTCACTTTCGGCATTCGTGGGGTTAAATAAATTTGTTCCTTTTCTGTTATGTATACAGGGTTTTGACAAGAAATCCAACGTCCTTACTCTCTCAAAGAACGAGTATTAGTTCCAGAACCCCGACCACCTTTACCATTGATAATGCAGGTCTCGTTTTCGGTTTATTTTAATACCATTCTCCGGTTTATTATTAATATCTTATCCTCGCTTATTACGATGTCACGTTTTTCTCTTATGGCAGGTACACAGGACCTCCGTCTCAATGACAATGGTTCCAGTAAATTTGTTTCGCGTCTTACAAATTTCTCATTTCAGCTTGAGTTCGCCTAACGTACAGGGTTTCAACTCTCCTACAACTGAGCGATCGAAGTATAACTCGGGATGCAGGAGGTTTTGTTACTTTTATTTCAGTTAATCACGTTAGGCTTGGTGTAACGTTTCGTGTCAGGGTCAAACCTTCGGTCGTGGTAGCCCAGGGTAATACTTTTCATATATATGTATTCAATTTATAAAACTGAGCTATTTATGTTAGTAATACTGGAAAATATTACGATTAGGAAGAAATCGAATTTTTCAATTATGTTTTAATTTCCAATACTATTATTGAAATAGCATGATGTAGACCAGAAAGGAATGAATACCCCTGCGATTTCTGGTTATGTCGCAATGTTTCAATTCCTGTACAATCCTTACAGATTCTATTCTCATACTTTCCCAATAGAAATTTTAATCACGGTTCGTTTAATATATTTTTCTTTTATGGTAAGCTGGATAACTTAACAGAAACCCTAGAGGCTATTTTGTTCCGATCATGATTTATTTTTCTGAGTTATATGTGTATTATCCCATAACCGTAAGCTAATTTGGCAAGGTTGAATACATAGTTTTTAACAATTTAGCATTCCATACTATACGAATACTCTTATCCTGTGCATGACAGTTCTAAGGCAAGAATTATATATGTATTTCTTTTTTATATATGTATATACCAATCAAATGGTATTACAACTAATTTATTCAAATGCAGCTACAAATATTTTATACATAACATTATAATTTATAGTGTTTAGCTCAGTACCGCACATGCTTAATTATTGACGGAATAGCAGAGTTCTATTTTATGTTACAGCATTATGTTTTTCTCTTTTACATGATATCTTTGTCAGGATGTAACATTCTGGTACAGGAAACCACTTTAATTATGTTCCCCTTATTTACTGCTTCACTTATGAGAGTTATTTTATTTTCAACACACTAAGATTTTTTCACTCAAATTAAAACTAGTTTTGCATGAGACTTCTTTTCTTTTTCACGTGCAGAACCAGATTGAAGTTATATTGAATGTACTAATAAAGGAGTTAAGGATTTGGCCCTCATTTACTTAATCAGACTCATAATTGGATATTACTAGATTTGAAGCAGCTTAAGCTAAATCATCTGTGAAGAACTACGTATCCTCAGATTTAAACCACCTTGATTTAGAGATTCTGATGGATTCTTCTTCACAGATTTAATTTCTACAACTAGGCAGAATTACAAAGGTGAATACCTTATGACTAATTCTTTTAAATGTAGTATTTATGTTCTAATTAACAATTAACTTTTATATGTAGCCAATTCATACAGTATACAGTAAACACGTTCAGAATTTTCAAATACATACCACTCATGCAATAGACCAACCTGCCAACCTTAGAGTCCTTCTGTCTCCCAGAACTCACCCCCGAGCTGAGAGCACCTCCACCACAGACCAACCACTGATCTGTTTAGGAGCAGCTTATTTAAGCTAATTTTCCCCAAAGCATGTTTCTAATTCTGCGTCCAGAATAGCAGGATGATTTTCTTCCTGTTTGCCTAGGCTTCCCATTTTAGGGACTCTTTAAAACTGTTTTATGCTTTTCCTCAGCTTTTCCAGCTTTTTACCTCTTCCCAACTACTTTCCTCATCATTGGGGAAATTTAGATTCTTCCTCAAAAATCTAAATTAGAAATAATTCCTTTCAAGGATTTTTGAAAGGTTGTGGGGAATAGTTGCCTTATCCATCCTCATGGATTTAGCAAGTGATCTCATAATCTCATTTTGGTCAATATGCACACAATCATTTTATTCATTTCCTCAACTTAAATATTAAATTACATTCACAAAATAGACGAAGAGAGATTTCACGAAATTGTGCGACAGGGAGTACCTGCGTTCACACAATTTAAACGGAATTAAAATAGAAACAAACAACGCAAAATTTATACAGGAGTTCAATAAACCCCTACGCAAACTCAATCGAGAGAGAAACGAATCAAATCGAGAGAAAAGCGAGAAGGTTAGATACTTGGTTAAGGTCGAAATCTTTGACACCGAATACATTCCTGTGAAGAATAACACAGTCAAGATAAAAGCCAGCATGGTAAATGAACAAGTTCAAGTATAAACCTAGGAGCAAGAAATTAGAGTGATATTATAAATATTCCCAACGATATCAGAGTTGACAACTTACCCTTTCAGCTACTAAATGAAGAAGTAGCAATCACGGCTTTTTGGTGGGGCTAAATCAAACCAAGGGATAACATTCTTCAACAAGCCTGGAACGCATCGACGTCATAGATGAAATCTATGTTCTCGGCCAGTAAGAAATAAAAAGATATATTAGTCGTGGACGTAATCCATGTAACAATATTATCACAATATGAAATAACGATACAACGCAACTAGAGATTTATGCCTTGATAGTCTGCAAGTCAAATAACAATACTTGAAAGGTGAAAACGATGACTTTCAGAGATAACAAAACTCTGATATTCATTTTAAACTTGATGAAACCAAACGAATAGGAATAGTGTTGACATAAACTACAAACCAGGCGATATCACTCACTAAGATGAGGATTACCTGAAAGCTTGAGTCGGTGCGAAAGTGTCAACATTCATGTGCTAAGGCTTAGATCCCAAATTCTCTCCTCAGCGCGGGAGCACCATGCGGCCAAACTAAATGAAACGCATAAGATTTTCATCAAGAGGATCGATTGTTTTTAAACAAGATAGAAAACCCTAAGTCTTGAATGAGATCCACGGTTCAAAATAGGGTTGAAGAGATCGAGGGTGAGAAATATGGAAAGGGCAGCAAGGGCGTTAAGAAAGCCCGAGACGTAGATCGACGGCTATCCAAAATTTAATGATCAGGTAAAAAATTTATTCGCCTCGAGGAGAGCTCAACCCTCGAATTAATAACTTTGGAAAAAAACCAAATCAAACATGTACTCCAAGTATCAGAACTAAATGGAAATATAATACACGCATGTCGTATCAAAGGTACGAGTAGCCAGTTCATGAACACAAAGTTGGCTGAGCAAAAATTAAATAGTCAATCAATACTATGTATTGTAACAATGTAACGTGAGGAACAAGATCACTCAACACATCAACCATAACCTAATACGTACAAACCACCCAAAGTGTAATCATATCAATGATGGCGTATCATACCTTTCATTAATTCATGAGCTGGGAACAAAAATAATATAGTATTACAGCTACTCAATGGTTGGCATTAAGATTTAATGACCAATCGGTAGAGTTAATTCGACATATAAAAGTAACCGAGTCATTTACCCTATACGTATAGGAAATCGAAGAATTACAGATAAGGAAGTGAAGTTAAAACTCAAGTGGGAACTCGATATCCCTTCATTATGATGGGATCTAATTCATATAATGATCTTTTACACTATGTTGACCCCAAGTATATTGTAAGTATTGGAGGTCGATATACATATGAAATGGATCGACTAGCAGCAAATTAATTTAAAAGAGAACTCATGGAGTTAAAAACCATGGGAAGTAATAACATAAAGGGATTACATGTTAGAAATTGAATATCTATATATATATATATATATATATATATATATATATATATGGAAAAATATATAGAGAGAGAGAATAATGTATATGTATATATTTACATATAGATAGAGAGTTAAATGGTTAATTAAAATTCATGCATAGGGTAGAACATATGGTAAACAGAGAAGATGAAATTCTAGTAAGAAAACAAAAGAGTCACAAAAATTGGACAACTAGGAAAATTCTGTGTAAGAAAAATGCCTATATTGATAGGTCAACAAGAAAAAAAAAAATTCCGTGGGGTTCAGGGAGAGATGTTACAAATTAGTAATATAATTATTAATTAATTAATAATATCATTGTGTATAAAATCTTCTAGTAAAAATCACATCAAAGTAAACTAGGTCAACGCATTTCGAAACACACTCGCTGGTTCGAAACGCGTCGACCTAGTTTACTTTGATGTTTTACCGAAAGATTTTATACACAATTTATGGATCACAGAAGTCAAATTCCTAATAATAATATCATTATGAATGATTAATTAATAATTTAATAAAAAATAATAGTATTAATAATTAACAAATATTAATAATAATTAATACATGTAGCCAATTTAATGTTAGTAATAATCAATTAATAAATTTAATGAATAATAATTAATTAATTAAACTTTTTTTTTCTAAGTAAGTTTAAATTATATTACTGAAACATATGGTACATTTAATCCATGGCCATCAGAGGCTTCATGATTTCACCAGAATGACAAAAAGGGGCTGCCCACAAGGGGAAACCAGCCTGAGCAATGTATATGAGTTGCCTCGAAGGAGGAAACCAGATTTGACATAAAAAAATACTATGACTTCCCAGAACAACAAAATGACAGAAAAACTGAACAAAATTACTTGGATAATGACTCCTGCGCTAGAGACCATAATCTTCTGAGGGGGGTTCTTCTTCAATCCTTCACCAGTAACCATCATCGTCATCTGGAACGAGGCATCTTTGAGCTGTTGTTGTGCCTGCCTCACTGCTGCCATCCTGCTTGCCTTTGTCCTGTGGTAGACTCAAGCTGCCATCGCCTGCCTTCAGAGAAACATTTTTTTCCCCTGTTTGAGTGGGCTGCACAAGGTCGGAGGGGTCCGGCTTATGAATTGGACGTGCGAGAGAGGGGGGTTCAGGGCCAGCCTCCTGAATTTCCAATTAATTAATTAAACATTAATAATAATTCAATAATTCAATTTAAATTAGTAATTAATTAATTATTAAAATGTTCCTTTTTTTATTAATTATTGTTATTAATATATTATTATTATTATTTTAATAATAATTTATTAAACAATGAATGGTGAACTGAAAAGATTTATATAAAAACTAAAGATTAAAAATATAAACTCTATGAACAATATTATACCGTAGGAATATGAAACCTTAGATTAATAACCCCAAGAGATTGATATTATAAATCCAAGAGAATAATAAATGCAAGGGATCAACACTAAAAATCCAAGGGATTATAAACCTAAGGTATCAACACTAAAAATTCAGGAGATTATAAACCTAGGGTAATAATATTAAGCCCAATGGATAAATATTATAACCCAATGTATATAAACCCTAAAGTAAAAAAATGTTGACCATGATTATAAACACAAGTGATTTATACTAAACCCTAGGATTAATATTATAAATCCTATGAATAATATTATACCCAAGTAATAATAAATCAAATGGATAGATACTAAAAACCCAAGGGGCAATATTCACAAAAGAATATTATTAAACACAAGGGACTAATATTATAAACCTTAAGATAAATACTATAAACCCTGAAATAAACATGGTTGACCATGGTTTACATGGTTGTTTTTCACATTGACACAATATTTTTCACAATGTGATGATGGACCATTGTCAACCACCATTAACAATGGTTGATTTTCATATTTGGACAACATTTTCACAATGTGATATTGCACCATGGTTGTCCATGGTTGAGCATGACTATAAACCCAAGGGATTTATATTAAAGCCAACATTAATATTATAAACATTATAAATAATATTATACCCTAGGAATATGAAATGTTATATTATTAAACCCAAGGGATTGATATTGTAAACCCAACGGATTAATTCTAAAACCACAAGGTATTATAACCCCAAGGGAATAGTATTAAATCCAAGGTATTAATATTATAAATGCAATGTATATAAACCCTAACATAAATATTATAAACCCTAATATAAAATGGTTGACCATCGTCCATTTTCATATTGAGACAACTGTTGTCGCAAAGTGACGTTCCACCATGGTTTATTTTCATATTGACCATGACTATAAACACAAGGGATTTATATTGAACCTAAGGATTAATGTTATAAACCCTAGGAATATGAACCCTTAGATTAATAAACTCAAGATATTGATATTATAAGCCCAAGGAAATAATAAACCCAAAGGATTAATATTGAAAAAACGAGAGTTTATAAACCGAAGGGAATAATATTAAACCCTAGGGACTAATATTATAAACCTTAGGTATATAAACCTTTATATAGATACTATAAACCCTAAAATAAACATGGTTGACCATGGTTTACGTGAATGGTTGTGAGACTATGATGTTGGACCAAGAATGGACATGGTTAGCCATGTTGATTTTCATAATTGAAACAATATTTGTCATAATGTGACATTGTACCATGGTTGACGATGGTTGAAAATGGTTGACAATGGTTGATTTTCATTTTGAGAAAACCTTAATCATAATGTGACATTGGACCATGGATGATATTTATATTACGACAATCTTTGTCACAATGTGACATTAGACCATAGTTGACCATGGTTCACAATGGTTGGTTTTCATATTGAAAAAAATTGTGTCACTATGTGAGATTGGACCATGGTTGAACATCGTTAACGAAGATTATAAACACACGTGATTTATATTAAATCATGAGATTAATATTATAAAACCTAGTATTAAACCCAATATTATTATCCCTAGTATTGAACCCAATATTATAAACCCTAGTATTGAACCCAATATTAATAAACCCAAGGGATTATTAGTATTATAAATATTATAAATACAAAAAATTAAAAAACCTAAATGATTAATAAACCCAAGAAATGAATAAACTGAACAAACTAATATTAAAAACCCAAGAAATTAATTAACCCTAGGAATTAATATTTCAAACTCAATGGATTAAGAAACCTAAATGATTAAATTATAAATCCAAGGAATTATTAATATTATAAACCAAAGTGACTAATAAACCTAAAGGTTTAATATTATAAGCCCAATGAATTAGAAAACACAAGGGATAAATATTATAAATCTAAATGATTGAAAAATACTAGGAATCAATAATAAAAACACGTGATTAATAAACCCTAAGAATTAACATTTTAAATCCAATGAATTAATAAACCCATGGGATTATTAATATGGATTATTAATATGATAAACCCAACAAATTAATAAACCCATGAGATTATTAATATTATAAACCTAACGAATTAATAAACCCAAAGGATAAATATTATAAACCTAAGAGATCAAAAAACCCAAATTATTAATACTAACTTATTATTATTATTATTATTAATGAATAATTATTATCATTATTATAGATAATTATAATTTAAAATTTGTATCATTAATAGTGATATAATATAATACCAATAGTAATATAATATTATTAATTAATAATATCATTATTAATCATTAGTAATTTAATAAATAATATTATTATTATTAGTTAAAATGGACTAATATTATTAAATCTAGTGGACTAATATTATAAACGCTACGTATATCAACCCTAAGATAAATATTATAAACTGTGAAATAAACATGGTTGACCATGCTTGATTTTCATATTGAGACAACTTGTGTGACAATGTGATATTGCAACATGGTTTTTAATATTGATCCCATGGACTTCTTGATCCCTTACTTTTATAATATTTTTTTGGTTTCACATATGATGATGATGATGATGATGGTTAACGTCCACTAAGACCAATCTTTGGTCTATCGGATCTAAAGAAAAGAGTTTTTTAGTTTGATTTACGATTTTATTCCTATGCTCAAAAATCTTGGAGAGAAGCCTCCCAAGCTCACTATAATTTTGACATCTTAAAAGTCTAGGAAGGTCAATATTGCAACAAATATTATGAAATTAAGCTCTAATGTGATTGTACGCGGGGCATTCTAAGAGGAAGTGATTTTCATCCTCGATGTTCATATTCTCACAAAGATGGTATATCCTTTCCATCCATGGTGTTTTAGGAACTATCCAACGACCTGTTTCACTATGGATCTCATGAGAGTTCGTTCTAGTCTTGGCTATATTAGTTTTTTTCTTTAAGCTAGTTAAAACATAGAGATACTTTTGATCTTCTAGGGTGGGGTTGATGACCTCCTTATAATATCTTAATTTTATTTTAGCTGCTAGATCTTTCTCACACCACATTTTTTTTTTTAACTTAGAAGTAACAATTTTTTTAATGTTATTAATGTTTTGCAATGCAACATTCTCGTCGATCTCCCTAATGGTTTAACCTGGCCCTCGTGTCTTTACACCAACCTCGCTTAAGCCTTAGGTGGTTTTGGCTGGAATTTAAAGCTAGCTTAAGAAGTCTATGGTCTCCTATGCTATTTAGCTTGTGCTTGTACAACAGAAGCCTAGTCATGGCTAGGCTCTCGATAGGGGAAAGACCCACACCTATAAGGAGAATATGACAGGGTGTATTGCTTTTGATTTTAAGGTTATATGTTATAAAACGCTTCTGGATTTTCTCAATATTTCTCCAAGATTCTCTAGAGATGCTGCAACCCCAAACCTCACATCCATATAAGATAACAAGAGTGACTGAATTTTCAAAGAGGAATTTATTTCTATCCCACATTACAAGGTTTGTTTTTTTACAATTATTTTCAAGACCAAAATAAGCTTTCCACCCCCCATTAATCCTTCTCTGAATGATATAGTTCTAGTTGAGCTTGTGATGAATATCAATTCCTAGGTACTTGTAAGAACACACTTCGTCCAAGTTACTATTGTCATACATAAAATTATCGTAAGTGTCCTTCTTGTGTTTGATAATCATAAATTTTGTTTTGTCAGTGTTAACAGACATACCCATGGTAGAGTAGAATTCCTTAAGAAGTCTAAGTTGCTTATGAAGATCAGATGAGCACCTTGCGAGAAGAACGATACTGTCAGCACAGAGAAGAAGGATGCTGACTATCTCAGCTAAGATTGTGCCAGCACATCCTACTTCCTCTAAACAACCTTCTAGCTTGTCAATGTAAATGCCAAATAGCGTAGGGGTGAGGGGGAAACCTTGTTTAACTCTGATATTACACTTAATATCTTCCGACCACCCCTCATTTCTCTTTAGCTTGGCCATTACATTCTCGTATAACCTTATAGTGGCCGCTCTTAGCTTGAAAGGAACATTTAGCTCTTCTAATCTATTCCATAGGTTGTTTCTAGGAACCATATCGAAAGCCTTTCTAAAGTCCACAAAGAAACATAAGAGATTGGATTTATCATTGTGGCATTCCTCCACAATGATCCTAAGCATAACAAGGTGGTCCGTTGTTGAGTTCTATCTTCTAAAACCCACTTGGCCTTTAGCCCACTTACCTTCACTTTCAAGCCAAATTCTCAACTTCTTTTCCAAAATAATACCATATAACTTGGCCAAGAGAGGGCTGATCATAATTGTCCGATAATTAGATGGGTTATTTGTATCCCCACTTTTAAAAATAGGGATAATGAGGCTCTAAGTCCAAGGTTTAGGGAACCGTTACTTGACCGCTTGGTTGAAAATCTTGTGGATGTGGGGGATGAGGACAGGACCTCCAATTTTTAATATTTCTGCCTGGTAACCTTCAATGTCTTTAGCTTTCCCATTTTCCAAGCATTTAACCCCAAAATCAATGTCTTCTAATGAGAAAATGTATTTCTTTGTGATCAGGGTTTCAAATTTATCCCTGGCATTTGGAGATTCATAAAGCTTTTTAAGATAGGAATTCCAGTGATGTAAAGAAATTTTATTATTATCTTTAGTTTTCCTAGTTCGAATCTGCCTCTAGAATTTCTTAAGAGCCACCTTAGAGAGGTGTAAGAGATTCTCTTGTATTTTATGAATATATTTCTTTTTTTCCTTTTAGTTAGGGCTTTGTAGCTTTTTATCTTGTCGATTTTGAGAGATTCATCAACAACTTCCTTAATTGATATCCTCGCACTTTTACAATCTTTTTCATACCATGGGTTGGTTTTTATATTTTTTTTATTACTTGAGACTTAGATTGAGATCTTGTTAATAGAATATGAGAGGGTTGTAGTAAAATTATGATAGAGGTCATATATGTTGTCTCTACAAGATAAAGGAAGAAAATTAGTTTTTAATTCATTTAGAAAAAGATCGTTTTTATTTCTATCAAAGATTTAGTTCTTTTGACTATAAGGATTATCTTCAATGGGATCTCTATGCATGACAAAATTGAGAGTTATGAGTAAAGGCCTATGATCAGAGTCAAGCTCGTGGTCGTCCAAGATGTCAAAATTTAGTACTTCATTGTATAAAGGGAGATCAGAAATAACATAGTCTACCACGCTACTACCAAGCCCATGGATGCAGGTCATATGGCTAGAATTGAGCCACTTCTTTAGACCGTTGCAAATTATGACCCTGAGCACTACAAAGTTTAACTAGCTCTGACCCAAAAAAATTATCCCCGAGGTCTTCGAAGCTCCTTTTGTACTGGCTAGCCAGGGTAAGGTCTTCGTCTAACCAAAAAGGATTGGGGTTGGAACGTTTGCTTAGAAGAATAGCTTGTTTTCTTGAAGTTAGAGAATTAAAGTCACCCATTAAAAGGATATTACCTTCATTCCTTAGGCTAGAAATATCATTCACTAAACCATTGTAAGGAATATTTTTATATAGGTTCTTTTTCTTACAGAAGTTTGAATTGCTGGGGGGAAATAATATATTTCTATGTAGTTCTTTTTATCATTAATGTCAGCAATCTCAATCCAACTATATTGGTTGTAAGGGTCTTTTTTATAAATCCTAGAATGAGGGGAGATGTTCTTCTTAATGTAGCAAGTTATGCCTCTAATGCATGTACGGGAGGACCACTTGTTCCAGGTAGACCATAGTGCAAAGCCATCTATGTTAGGGACCTTAGATTCTTCATTCTCCCAAGTTTCAACAATTAATATAATATCAACATCATTTGATATCCAACTTAGCTTGGGGCCTTTGTTCCATGGAAAGCCCCGACAGTTCCAAGAAATAATTCGGAGCATGTAGAATTGTTATTTATTACTATATTTTTTGTTTCTATCTTGAATAACAGATTTTTTGTTTCTGATTATTGCCCGTTTTCCTTCCTTCCTAGCTTCTTTTACCTTTTGAACCTCCTTTCTTAATTCTGCTTGATATTCTGGAATGAGATCTTCATTTATAAATTTTCTCATTCCTTTTAGACTTGAGTTTTTACTAAGTATGTCATACTTATGGTCAGTAGAGCTCACCTTTATTCAGATCAGCCTTCCTTTAATCTCAGTTAATTTCCCTAACCTTGTTGCTTCTGTGAGACACGTGGTTTCAATTTGTAATCTATTATGTAATTCTTTCTGGGCTATGGCTAATTTATCCTCATCTACCTCCTCTTTCAAACCGAATATTGTAAGGTTCAAGGCCCTTTTGTTACGCACATGGTCTAATTCGATCAATTTTTTCATTTCATCTTTAATTGGTTTGATATCTAATTTACTTGCCCCACTATTTAGGGTGAGACTGTTGTTAGCTTTTTTTTCTAGTTCTTTAATCATGTCCTTCATTTTAAGACTCTCTATATTATCAATATCTCCTTGTTGGGATGTTTGGTTCGTATCTTGGTTTTGTTTTTCTATGACCTAAAACCTAGTCTCCATTGCCTCCATTTTATTCTCCAATAGTTCTATTTTATTTTCTATTTGTTTTTGGATCTTGTCTTCAAGAGATGTGAATTTGTTTTCTAGCATGGCTTCTAACTAGGTTTGTAGCTTGACGTCTCTTTCTTTTCTACAGTTCTCTGAAGATTCTATATACTCATAAAGACTCCGTAGAGTAACTATGCTAGCTCTACCTTTGGTAATCTTTGGCAGCTTTCTATATATTAGATTTTTTATTTACTTTCAATAAATATATGAAATATATTAACATTTATATTAATAGACATATAATAATTATTCACTATATTGGTGAGAAATAAATATGTATTACAAATAATAACGAAATATTGTTATTATATTATATGTGAATTATATTATAACTTAAGTTATAACTATTAATATATTAACACAATTTTATGATATTAAATATTTTATTATTAAATAATATATGTATATGTATATGTATATATATATATATATATATATATATGTATAATTTTAGCTTAATATATAATGTGTATATAGTTAATATTATTAATATATTTTAAGTAATTAGATAAAATATATTGAAAATTATATTCTTAGATATATAATAATTATTGAGGATAATATAATGGTGACAAGAAATACGTATTATTAATAATAAGTAAATTTTATTCTTATTTTATATGTGAATTATATTGTGGTTTTAAATATAACTATTAATATGTTAGCAAAATTTTATGTAATATCTAATATTATATTAATATACAAAATAATAAGTATATAAAAATTATAAATATATAAGTATAAAATATTAAGGTTGTTATTACTTATTTAGTTATCAATAATCATAAATAGTTAGACGTTAACAAAATATATCTAACAAGTATTAATATGGTGGGTGCTGGATATAACCCTATTGGCGTATATCAACCACATTTACTAATGTGGTTGTAGATGTATTTTAATACAACTTTCGACGTATATTAACCACATTAGTAAATGTGGTTGTGCTAGTAATATCATTATTAATTAAAATGGACTAATATTATTAAACCCAATGGACAAGAAAATATTATTAAATTCAATGGACTAATATTATAAACGCTAGGTATATCAACCCTAAGATAAATATTATAAACCCTAAAATAAACATGGTTGAACATGGTTGATTTTCATATTGAGACAATATTTGTAACAATGTGATATTGCACCATGGTTGTCCATGGTTGACCATGACTATAAACCCAAGGGATTTATATTAAAGCCTAACATTAATATTTTAAACCTTATAAATAATATTATAAGCTGGGAATATGAACCCTTAGATTAATAAACCCAACACATTGATATTATAAATGCAAGGAATTAATTCTAAAACTGCAAGGTATTTTAATCTGAAGGGAATAATATTAAACCCAAGGGATTAATGTTATAAACCCAATGTATATAAACCATAAGATAAATATTATAAACCATAAAATAAAATGGTTGACCATCATCCATTTTCATGTTGAGACAAACTTTGTCGCAAAGCGATGATCCACCATATTTTCTTTTCGTATTGACAAAATATTTGTGACAATGTGATGTTGGACTATGGTTGACCATGGTTAACCATGGTTATAAACACAAGATATTTATAGTAAACCCAAGGATTATTGTTATAGTCTCTATGAATAATTTTATACCCTTAGAATATGAACCCTTAGATTGATAAAATAAATTTCGATTGATATTATAAACCCAAGGGATCAATGCTAAAAAACCAAGAGTTTATAAACCCAAGGGAATAATATTAAGCCCAACATATTAATATTATAAACCCTAGGTACATAAAGTTTTAGACAAATACTGTAAACCCTAAAATAAACATGGTTGACCAACGTTTACATGTATGGTTGATTTTAACATTGACACAATATTTGTGACAATGCGGCATTGGACCAATGATGACAATGGTTGGCCATGGTTGATTTTCATATTGAGACAATATTTGTCACAATGTGACATAATACCATGGTTGATCGTAGTTGACAGTGATTATAAAGACAAGGTATTTATATTAAACCATAGGATTAATATTATAAACCCTAGTATTAAGCCCAATATTAAAAACCCTAGTATTGAACCGAATATTATAAACCCTAATCTTAAACTCAAAAATATAAAACATAAACTTAAACCTAATATTATGACCAAAATGGTTCATCAATATTGTAGAGCATATTGAATGAGGTTTCACCATTATAACATTATGAATATTATTTTTCTAAACATTATTAACATTCTAATGATGTTAGTCATAATATTGTTTTGAATATTAATTTGTTATTATTAATGATATGTATTAATATTGATATTTTAAGGTCTGATAGAGTGATTTGGTCTTAGTGGACGTGAATTATTCTTGATCATCATCATTAATATTAATAACTATTAATTTAATATTTTTTTAACATTATAACATTATAAGTATTATTTTTATAAAAATATTAATATTATAATAATGATGTTATTGTTTCCAATATTAATTTATTATTATTAATGATATATGATAATATAATAATGATATATTAATTTTTTAATATTAACGATATATAGTAATATTAAAATATTGACTAATATTAATATTAGATAACAAACGTTAACAAACCCTATGACATGATTTTGACTAATATTAATGTTATATAACAAAGGATAACAAACCCTAGGAAGAATTTTATACCCTAGGAATATGAACCCTTAGATTAATAAACCCATCATATTGATATTATAAACCCAAGGGGTTAATACTAAAAACCCAGGGTTTTATAAACCCAAGGGAGTAACAATAAACCCAAGGGATTAATATTATAAACCCTAGGTATATAAACCCTTAGATATATACTATAAACCGTTAAATAAATATAGTTGACCATGTTTTACGTGCATGGTGGATTTTTAACATTGAGACAACCTTTGTCACAATGCGACATTGGACCAAGGATGGCCATGGTTTGTTGTGGTTGATTTTCAATCACATGTAGTACTATGGTAATTTTTTCTTTTTAAAAGAGGACTTGTTTTGTATAAGAAACTTTTAAGTTCCAAATTATATATTCATCCCCTTGGTCTAACCTTAATTCTTTAAACTTTGTGAAACCTACATCCTTATGTCAATTTTATATTTTAGGAATATCCCGTAATCTGAATGTGAGGAGAGAGGCCAATTCTTTGACCATTCTCCTGACTAAAAATGACTACTGTGGATATTCTGAGTTTTACATCTGAAAAACTACACCACAAAAACCTCCAATCTAGATTTCTCCTTACTGTCAAATTTCGAGATATTTTGACCCCTCTTGTGACTGTCACATTCAAGGATATTCCCGGAATCTGCAATTGACATAAGTTCAAGATGAGAACCCAAAATTTATGGAATGGGTTGAGACGGATCGTCGCATTTCCATTTGTTTCAGAGCTTTCCAGAACTTTTATTGTTTGTTATGTTGACTTTAAGGGTGGCCCATCCCATTTTCAAAATTAATATAATTCCTCTTATAAGATGTAACATGTTAATTCTTCCTAGACCTTGAACCTTATTCTACATCAGTAAAGTGCATCTTGTTTATCACACATTTTCCTTTCCCATCAAACCGATGCATATATTGATGTAATCATTCATGATATGCAAGTGGAAATGAATATAATACTTTTCTAATGTAAAATAGATTGCTCTTATAATAACTATTTTATATACTATATTGTATGCTATCATATTTATGCACGATGCATGCACACACACACACATGTAGTTAAAGGTAATGAACTAATTAATTATTTATGAGTGGTTTGCAGTAAGTAGATAAAAGAGTGAAACCATTGGGATATTTGCAAGAACTTGCTTCTGTTGAGAGTGTGGAATTATTTTCCCTTGTCTACTCAAACATTTTCCAAAACCACCCTCATTGTTAGGTATGTATATTCAATTACTTTTTTTAGTTGCGATGGTAGAAGATATAAACAATATTTTGGGCCTTGGCCTTCAACATCTTTTATTTTATGTTAGCTGGATTGCCAACCTGAATTATTCATATTAAATAATAGGACTATTGCACTTTTAAACATGAGAGATGATTGTATTTGTTCCATTTGGATATTTATAAACTTGAAAAATTTCTTGATTCAAGGATCTATATAAATACGTTAATGAATTAGAGAACAACTTTGGGCCAATTCACTTCTTTAAATTTATTAGAGGGAGGAGTGTTTACACCTGCCTCTTTGTTTTGTCCAAGTGAAACCTGAAGTTGTAGAGAAGGTCATTGCATTACGAGAAGGAATACCAAGCAAGGATTCTTGTGACGTATCCTCTAAATTCCAAGTTATTTCTTATTTATTATTCTTAGTCATACCTTATGTTCTCCAGGTTATTATTTATTTATTCTTCTTGCTCATGTCAATTCCTTTCTCGGTACTTGTTTTATTGAGAAGGAAAACTACTTGTTTCTTCCCTAAAGATACTGCAATAATGCAAGGACATATATAACGCTTCTCTTGATAATGGATATTTACCCAAGCCTCAATTTCTCTTTGCCCTACTGACCTGTCTTCCAAAGGAAACTATTCGAAAGCAGCTTTAATTCATTCAATATTTACCACAGATTCTATGACATCATAGTAATTTACCAATCATTTCATCTTGGAGATGACTTTGTTGCACAATGTGTTGTCTGTAATTAATGTCCATGGAAGAAGTGAAAAATAAAGAAAATTTCATTTGTTGTTGATTCATAATCTGAATGATAATTGATGATAGAAGAAACTCATTGGGATGGGAATGTTATTCCTAGTGATTTCAAAGGCACTCTTTCTCTAACTATTTTTCATTGGGACTTCATACACGAACTATTCCAAATATATATATATATATATTATATTTAGATCTTAAAATTCTCTTATTCAACTATTTTTTCTCCAACGGAAACATTGTGACAGTGTCTACTTTTATGTGATCCATAAAAGAGTGTAGGAGGACTTGGAACTATGTGCAAGTACTCACTGTGTCACTTTTCTTATGATTTTACACATCTTTACCTTTACATCACCTTTAACCTCAGTTATTTTTATGGTGTGGTAATCATGGAGGACACAAACATTGGATGTAAACCCATAGCATGAGCACTTCCAATAATATACAATGTGGCAAGTAACTATCAAATTTGAATTCTTGATAGTGCTTCATAAGGAATCTTGCATGTCATAGA